>PVJS01000339.1:0-126276 GCA_004027185.1 Glis glis
GGGGTGTAGCGCGGAGGTAGAACGCCCCTGGGTTCAATCCCTGGTACTGCAAAAAAAAAAAAAAAAGAAAGTGATCAACACTAAGATAATAGTTCAAGGATGATCTTTTCCTATTTCTTCACTTTTCTGAGTGGTTCACCGGGAAAAATGGTAAAGAGCTGCTACAAGGTAAGCAGTGATGTGTTGGGGTTTTGTGGACAGAATTCTAAAGGCAGAATTCCCCTTAGAATTGCACATTGGGTAGACTGGACTCTGTTTGTAGGTAGATTTACCTAGGAAAAAGATCATTTATCTAAGAATAAGAAAAATCCAGAATGTGAGGGGTCCTGCGGAACTTTCAAGAACATTGTGAACAATTATTCTTGCCAGGTAGAT
This sequence comes from Glis glis, assembly GCA_004027185.1. Lineage (NCBI taxonomy): Eukaryota > Metazoa > Chordata > Mammalia > Rodentia > Gliridae > Glis > Glis glis. The sequence continues at coordinate 376 of PVJS01000339.1, forward strand.
TGTGCAAGGAAAACTGGGAAAATTAAAATTGTAGGTAGCATAACACACACGCATATGCACACACACATGCATGTACTGGAAGACATTCTCAACCCACTTAAACCAGAGTACGTCCTGCAAAATACCCGGCACCCTGATGCTTCCCTTCAAACTCCTGTGTATGGTGAGTTATCCAATCTTAGCAAATTAAGTCTATCTCATTTTAAATCACTATGCAATTACTACATAAAATATATATTAACTCGTAATCATTCGATAAATGTGTCAAACCGAATGGATCAAAAATAAAGTCACTCTTGACTGCAACCCTGTTTACTTCCTCAGAGGAATATTTCAGCTTGGTGTGTTCCCTTCCAGCAAAAAGACAAAACAAAACAAAAGCAACAACAAAACTCACTCAATTCAGTTCATTTTCCCCCAAAGCTTGTTTCATTTGCTAACAGAAATTTTGTAAGTAAAAAGCTGTCTGTAAATTATTCTAAGCCAGTAATTGCATAACTATAGGACTTTAATTTGTTTTAATCTGTAATATTTTGATATTCTCTGATAAACTTATTTATATGATGACTTACTTTACAATAACATTCTAACCTTTGAGCAGGGTACTACCTGAGCACAGGTCAAGGTTGAGGATTATGCATTGCAGTGACTGGCACTTCGGGCCAAGGTCAGTTTTGATATTATATTACTTTCCAGGTTTCAAGCTTCATGATTTTTCAGTTTCACACACACACTCAGAAACCTTTGTCTTGCGCCCCAGCTTGCAACTCACTTATAGAAGTAGAGAGCTTCTCTCTCCTTGTCATCAAAGATTTAATATAAGATGGCTTTAGCGAGAGCTCATGTTCCTAAGAATTCATCACAACGAGAAAATGTATTGAGCGATACAATCACAAAGAATGAAAATCATAAGATGATCAGATTATGTGAGCAAGGAATTCTTGGGGGAGCCGAATATTTCGCATTTAATTAAACCAAACAACCCACTTCCTCATCCATAATCTACTGTGTCTTCTTATTGATGGATTATTGACAAAGCAGATTACATCACTTTCCTGCCTTTTCATCAATAACTACATTATTTGTGCCCTTTTCCTGCTAAATTACCACCTACAGCATTTGTAATTCAGGAGAGTTTGTGTCCCTTTGACAGTCTGTGACTTAGGTCACCCTAGTAAATCCAGAAAAAAACAGTGTATCTTTGAGAATCAACAAACTGAAAAGATCAGTACTAGGGGAACTGATAATTTTCAAATCTAAACTTTTCATTTTACCCAAGTGTTGGAGGAAACAGAAACCACAGTCTCCCCATTTCAGTTTTAAAAGTCTTTATTTTTTTAATTTTCTGTCAAAAGCCCTTCCCTTCTTTGAAATGTAAACAGCCAGACTCCACCACTGCCCCTTCTCCTCTGGTCATTTGAAGATCTCTAGGTCATGTTTCACTCTCCTTTTTTTTTTTTTTTTGTGGTACCGGGGATTGAACCCAGGGGGGCATTCTACCTCCAGGATACATCCCCAGACCTATTTTTTATACTTTATTTTGAAACCAGGTCTCACGAAGTTGCAGAGGGCCTCACTAAGTAGAGAGAGAGAGCTGAGGCTGGCTGCGAACCCGGATCCTCCGGTCTCTGCCTCCCACAGTAATGGGATTACAAGGGTGCGCCACCACGCCCGGCTGTTTCACTCTCCTTAATGGCAGAAGACTGCACTGAATTCTTCTCTACTCATTGCTCGCATTGGGAACGTCCTTGTCCTTGTGGCCAACCCAGTTTATGACAAAGGCCTCCCGACTTCTTCTCTATACCACTATTCCCTCACCCTCGGGCCACACTGTGGCTCTAACCATCTTCCAGAACTCTCGCACAGTGGGAGCTGTATACACTAATCCGTTCTCTTTGCCCTCTGTGACCAAGACACTTGTCTTAGAATCGTTGACCCTGGGGCATTTGGATCGTATTCCAGTCTGTCTAATCATTTTTTGTTACTTTCTTTGATAATCAGGATCAACCTCATGAGTGATCCAACATCTGAACCACTCTCTTTCCAGAACCTTGGATATACCCTTGGCCTTTGACCTTTTGTCCCGTGGCCACATATGGATCATGTGTGGACCTGCATTAGTGCTAGACACCTTGCTTCTCTGGTGCTGGCAGAAGGAACATCTTGAATACAGTTCCACGGTCATTCATTGCTTCATGATCACAAGAGTAGCATACAGCATTACCTCAAACCTATGATCCTCAGTCAAGGGTATTTCTCCTTTAAGTAAATTCCACTGCAGATGTCCTTTTTCATGGCCCGTCACCTGGCAGATGAGAAATTGGAACATACAAAGAATCCCAAATCTGATTTCCATACAAGTCTGCTATGTATTACTCCCATTCACATCTGTCAGTAAGAGTTCATCCTGTGGTGTCAGCTCAGTGTCAGGAGCTGGTGGCCATAGTCCTGACTGGACAGCTGCTTCCCAGCAACAAGTCTACAGTGGAGGGGATATGCATCTAGTTACAGTGTCTGCTGTCCTTCTCCACCCAAATTTCATTTCATCCTCACACCCATGAGGTACTACAATCATCTTTATTTTATTTATGTTTGTGGTACTGGGTATTAACCCCAGGGTCTGTCTGCCTCCAAGCTATACCCCCATCCCTTTTTGTTTTGTTTGAAATAGGGTCTTGCTAGGTTGCTGAGGGTCTCAGTAAATTACTGAGACTGTCCTTGATCCTGTGATCCTCTTATTCAGCCTCCCAACTACTGGGATTACAGGTGTGTGACACCATGCCTGGCTTCATCTTCATTTTAAACCAGAAGTACTATAAGAGGCTAAGCCGCTGCCTGAGATTAATTAGCCAGTTTCTCGTGGCAGAAGGACACATTAAACCCGGATACCTCCATGAGCTGGAACTGCAGAGTTCTTACCACTGTACTGAATTGCCTTTGGACAATGCATGCAACTCTGGATTCCCCTGAAAGATCCTGCTATGGGCTGCTCCAAGTAATTGTTTACGGTGACACAGATCTAAATGAACCATTGAAGTTTAGCTGGTTTTTCCCTATCTTTATAAACAGGCTTCCTGGAAGCCTAGTCCCTTCAACTTGAGAATCTAGTCTGTTTAATTTACAGCTCTTAATTATCTCAACTAATGGGAAAGTCAGGAAGATAACACATAATTAAGCGGAGTGCTCCTTAACTTTGGAATACACATTGCGATTTTACTTGTAATTTCCTCTGCTGGGCATGCTGTAAGTCACTATAAACACAGGATCGCTGTGCCAGTCTGGAGTAGCCCATTCTGTTGTGCACACATAGGTGTTGCCTCCCATGTGCCAAGCATTGTGCTCGATGCCTAGCACAGAGAGATAAAGAAAAATAAAAATGTGCAGCTCCTACTCTGAATTCAGTCACACGCTAAAGGCAAAGAAGACAAAGATAGCCTTCGGTGCACTTTTCAAATGCGACAGCGATTAGTATACAGTGCTATATGAGCACAGACAGGAACTTTTATGGCCAGGGAAGATGCTGTCCAAGTTGAATCCTAAAGCATCTGGTGGCCAGGTCAAGAACCATCGTGTTGCTGCATTGCCACTGGGAGATAGACACTACACTTACTGTTTGCCAAAACCTCTTAGCTAGACTTTTTCATGAAGAAAGAACATGGAATTTAAAAGCAGATGGAACTGACATTAAGTCTTTTCTCTCTTACTTTTATACTTTCTAACTGTGGAGGTACAAATCTTGGCTTCTCTGCTACTCAGGTTTCCTCATTTGTACAACAGAGCTGACAGTACCACCTTCTGGGAATTTCATGATTTTGAAACATGTAAATAAAAAACTGTCAATTTTGGTCAAGATAGAGAAATGAAGACTGGAATTTACTCCCTCACATGAAACAAACAAAGATAGAAGATAGATGATGATGATGATAGATGATAGATAGATAGGTAGGTGATAGATAGATAGAAAAGTAGATATAAACAGATAGATGATAGATAGATGATAGATGATAGAGATAGACAGATGATAGATAGATGATAAATAGATAGATGATAGATGAGAGAAGATAGAAGATAGATAGATGATAAATAGATGATAGATAATGATAGATAGATGATAGATAGATAGATAGATAGATAGATGATAGATAGATAATGATAGATAGATGATAGATAGATAGATAGATGATAAATAGATAGATGATAGATGATAGAAGATAGATAGATAGATGATAGAGAGATGATAGATAGATAGATAGATAGATGAAGATAGATAGAAACATAGATGATAGATAGATAGATAGATAGATAGATGATAGATAGATGATAGATAGGTAGATAGATAGATGATAGATGATAGATAATAGATAGATAGATAGATAGATAGATGATAGATAGATGATAGATACATAAAAGAAAGCAAGGGAGTAAGAGAGATTTTTTGAAGACCCTGAGCATAGGCAATGAAGAACAGTGGTATTGAAGGAATGGAAAATATAGATGATGACTTCTATGATTGGCCCAGGTTTCTACTGTCCAAAGAGATTTCCCAGGCCATTGTAGAGGCCAAAATGAGAAGAAGTGGACCTGTCAGTTTGGGGAGACCAAGGCAGTGAGGCTGTCCTTGACAGAGCACCACAGAGGAAACTACCCACTGAAAGATGTGCAGAGACTTGCAGAATCCCCTTGAATGAGTACCCAGCAGAGAGCCAAAGGGCACATGCCTTTGGGATGGAGGGAGAAGAGAATGAAATTCCCAAAGCCTAGAAGTACCCGGAGCTTACAAAGAGCCCAGCATAACTCCTACTCCCATCACAAATGTCCATGATTCACGGGGCAGAAGGTAGAATAAAGAGAAAGGTGTTATGTTATCTCAGGGGTAAGAAATAATAAGTCCTAGACTAAATACGTTTCTGAAACTAACATCTTAAAAATAGCTAAATCTCAAAATAAAACATGGAAGAATCAAACCGTTTCCTAGAATATGCCAGAAAAAATATTAATAATACCTGGAGAATAAAAGAATATCTAAAAATCAGCAAGGAAAATCTCGAAGTGTCTCACACCCAACCAAAAGTTACCAGGTATGAAAAGAAGGAGGAAAATATACACCACAAGGAAAATATTAATCGATATAGAACCTGCCCTAGAATTGACACAGATGTTAGGAATTCCAGTGTATGAAAACTATTGTCACTGTTTTCCATGTTTTCAAATCAGGCAGAGCCAGAAATCATTCTGGAATCTATGTCATTCTGGTTTATACATCAATATAAACAAATCAAACTTGTAAGGTAAAATCTACAACACTTGTAAATGAAGCAAAAACTAGATGTCACTGATGGTTGATTACACATTGCAGAAGAAAAATTTAGTAAACTTGAAGACGTACCAACAGACTACCCAACATAAAACAAGGAGAAATCAAAGACATGGATAGACTATCAGCAAGTATTGAGACCCATGTCAGCTGCCTGACATATGTGTAACTACAGTCCCCAGAGGAGTCAAGGGGGGAGGAAGGGGAATAGAAACAAAAATAACACTGAATGAAGAGCTGGGTGTGATAGTGCACACCTGTAATCCCAGTATTTAAGAGGCTGAGACAGGAGGATCTCAGGTTTGAGGCAAGCCTCAGCAACTTAGCGGACCTTCAGCAACTTTCCAAGACCCTGTTTCAAAATAAGAAATAAAAATGGTGGGGGTGTATCTTGAAGGTAGCACATCCCTATGTTGAATCCCCAGTAATAAAAAGCAAAACAAAACCAAAAAAATCTGTAAAAAACACTTGCAAATTTGATAAAAATAATAAAACCTCATATCCACAAAATTCCATAAAGCCCATGTACAAGATAAAGAAAGAAAACTAGACCTAGGTACAAAAGAATCAAATTGCTCAAAATGAGTTATAAAGACACCTTGTAAAAGCAGCCAAAGGAAAAGGCATGTTATGGACAGAATAACAAAGGCACAAATTATGTCAGATTTTGCACCAGAATTTATGAGAACAAGTTGGTAGTTGAGTTAATACTTTAAATTGCTGAAAGAAAATTAAAACAAGAAAAGGCTAACTTCAACTTAGTTACAATTATACAGCTAAGTTATACCGAGTGAATGGATTTTTCATAAAGTAAGTTGAAACCAAGACTTAATTTCAGAAGTAGAACGCTGAAAGGATTCAACACTCTCAGTAAAGGAGCTACATTAGGAGCTTGTCAACCGTGCAGATTTCCCTTCCATAATGTACATGATGCTCATGTTGAGCTCTGCATTGATCAAAGGGGTCTTCATTATCCAGTTGTTATCAGTGACCTTAAGACTTAGGGGGGAAAAATCCATAGGCAGTAACAATCAGATAAGTTCTGAGACTTCTGATTACATTAGAAGACTTATGTGTACTGGTCTCTGGATTTGTATAGTGCTAAGGAAGCTCTAAGAGGAGATGCAAAACTTTCTGATAATATTACTGTGCACATTCTATTTTAAATATGTATTGAGTTATTTGTTGAGATACAGTAAGTTGTAAGAAACCATGTTTTCCTCAACAATAGCATTTTGCAAATCTATAGTATAATCTCAACCACACTGTCATTATTGTTAGAATCCACCAATCTAATTCACAGTTTTACTTATATTAATAAATACTAATTTGTGCACACATGTATTTAGTTCTACACAATTTTGGCAAATGTATTTTTTTTTTATCTTCCACCACAATCAAGAAACTAATAACAGCAGAACCACAGGGAGTCCTCTAATTTTGCTTTTGTAATTATGCCTGCATCCCCCTTAGCCACCTTCATAACCCCTACTCAAAGTAATCTATCTTCGGTGTCATCAGTTTTAAGTCTTGTTTCAATCATCAAATAAGATTTATAAAAGCCACAGCAAAGAGTGTTTTGCTGCACATATCCATATTTCTGCTCTTTTCATGGTCTTACCTCCCTACTTGATGTTCTAGGATTCTTTGTTTCTCTCATTTCCTATGTGACTCAGAACTTCATTTAACTAATATCTAAAGATAAGCTTGATAGAAAAGTTATTATTTTAGTTTTACCTAGCTTGAGAATATCCTCACTCCCTCATTCCTATTGGTTGTATAATATTTCTAGATATTGAACTTAAAGTTAGCAGTTATTTTCTTTCAGTTCTTAAAATTTGTGGTATTTTCTCTGGTTTCTATGGTTTCATATAAAAAATAATTGTTGACTTTCAAATTCATTTTAACCTATTCATTGTTTCTCTCTGGCCCCTTTGAAAATCTTTTGCCTTTGGTTTAATTTTCATTACTTTCTTTACTCTGGGTCGTGACATTGATTAATTTGAGTGTAGCTTATTTGAGATTCAGACAACTTATTAAACATTTAGATTTATATGTTTTGCCAAATTTGGGAATTTTTCAGTCCTTATTTCTTGGTCTATTCTCTCAACCCCTTTCTATTCTTTTTGTCCTTTGTGGACTTTGATGAAACAAATATTGTTTTTTTGTTGTTTTTTTAAAGGAACCTAGGGTTTTATGCATTTCAGTTTTTAATATTTTTCTCTATTTTCCATATTAAAGAATTCTATTCAGTTAACCTCTCATTTACTGATTTATTCTCATTCAACTATTAAGCCAAATTTTAATGTCTACTTTTTATATTTTTCATTTCTATGGATTTCATATTTTTACTAAAATATTCTATTTCTTTTTTTCATTTGTGTTCAAGAAAGTTTATCATTGATTCTTGAGGCATTTATGTGATGGCTGTTTTAAAATCTGTCAGAAAATTCCAGCATATGATTCGTCTCAGTGCACATGTTTTCCCATTTAAATTCCAATTTTATTGGTACTTGGCATAATGAACAATTTTTTACTGTTTTTTGTTTGTTTGTTTGTTTGTTTGTTTGTACTTGGGATTAAACCCAGGGGCATTCTACCTCTGAGCTATATCCCCAGCTCTTTTTTTTTCTAATTTTTCTTTTGAAACAGTTTCTTACTAAGTTTATGAGGGTCTTGCTAAGTTGCTGAGGCTGAACTCAAACCTGCTGTCCTCCTATCTCCTATCTTAGCCTCCCAGGTACTGGGATTACAGGCATGTACCACCATGCCCCACGTTTGGTATAATAAACATTTTTTAAATTTTATTCTAGAAATTTTACCTATCTGGTTCCTACTTAAATGTTCTAGTTTAGCAGATAGTCATTCTGTTTAGGCGCAGCACACAGGCCCTCAGCTGCTTTTGTAGGCAATAGTTCCAATCCCTGCTGGTGCTAAGAGAGAATAAAAGGGTGTTTTTATTATTTATTTTTATGTGTGTTTATATGGTACACCCCCAGCCCATTTTTTTTAATTTTGTTTTGAAACAGGATCTCACCAGGTTGCTGAGAGTCTCAGTACTGACTACATTGCTGTGACTGGCCTCAAACCTACAATACTCCTGTCTCAACCTCCCAAGTACTGAGATTATAGGCATGCGCCACCACACCCAAGGAGAATAAAAGTTTTATCCTGGCCATGATGACATGCATCTTTCTATGGGAGACAGAAGTCCCACATCTAAGATGAAGTGGTTTCCCTGGGCACAAGGGTGTTGTGGCAGAACCCCGCTCCCCTGGCCTTAACACTGCTGCCCAACTGCCCTTATGTGTCTGAGTAGAGAAGGGGAGGTCCAAGCCCATGGTACAAAGGTGCTTCCTGGCAGGTCTGCCCACCATGGCTGGGTCCCTCTCGAGAGTCAGCCTACTTGTTCCAGTGTCTTCCAATAGGAGACAGAAGTCTGGGATCCACTGGGACTCCCCAAGCTGAGTGATGCCTGTGGCATAATCCACTCTGCCTGTGGGGCATTGAGAGGGATTTCCCAGCTTTGCTCCTCATGCATGATTAGTGTCTTCCCAACCACTCCTATATGGCGGAGCTTAGTTTTAGTAGGGATCCTGATAGATTCCCATGGTTTTTCCTGGCTCACCCCATGTTTGGGGCCATTTGATCCATGGGTGGAATGGACCCTTATGGGCCACTCTATTTTGCTAGGTTGTAGGATAGACTGTTGGCTGAGGGACCTAAGATGCCCTGTTAGCATAATGTTTCTCCATCCTGGGTTACCACACCAATTCGTCTTCTCACCACCTTTCAGAAACCGAGTTTGTTTGCCTTTATGTTGAAACCAGGGTGTAGAGTTTAATTGGCAGGGAGGAGACTAGAGAAATGAGTCTGACCGCCATGTTAAGTCTGTGTGTTGCTGGCAAGGAGCCAAGAACAAGCCCCAGCAGAGACTCACCAGTGAAAGAGCATTTGAGGTGCACATTGATGCTAAGAAAAGCGATGATAGATTTTTTTTTGCTTTTGATTCTTTTTCTCTCTTCTGAACAGAATTGAAATTCTCATTTGTGTACTAAACTTGTGAAACAGGTTCTGCAAGGAGATCAAGCGAAATAGTCCCCATTGAACGGGAAGGCTTAAGCCTTAACCAATCAGCTTCCCATATTTATGTTCACGCTTTCACAACCTGAAGTAAAATAAGTTAAATATATAAATCAGTCAAAGTGACATTTTAGCAATCATCAGCAACTGGAACTAGTGGAACAGGGTGGGAAATGTCCCCTAGCCCCACAGTCACCTGGTCCATGTATTAGTCATTCATTAGTGGGGATACAACATGAACAGAAGAAAAGTCAAAATGCCCAGTTCTGCTTAGAGCTAAATGCCTTCTTTTTGCTTCTCAGTTATCCTGGTCTTGTTTTTCAAGTGAATTTTATTTTCATCGTCTCCTTCTTTAGAACAAAGGATGCATATATTCCTGATATATGCCAGACTCTTTCTTTCTAAATGTGTGTCTTCATCATTTCTACCAAGGTAGGTATGAAATCTCATTTCTTTTGGTACTGGGGACTGAACCCAGGCACATTCTACCTCTGATGTACAGCCCCAGCCCTATTTTATTTTTTTATTTTGAAACAGGGTCTCACTAAGTTGCCGAGGGTCTTGCTAATTTGCCGAGGCTGTCCTTGAACCTGAGATCCCCCTGTATCGTCTTTTCAAGTTCTGGGATCACAGTTGTGCACCACTGCTCCTGGCTGATAGCTCACATCTGTTACACCGCCTTGCCTATAGTCTTGAACCTCTTACATGCTTTTCTGAAAAGTGGTGCAATCTTGTGAAAACTACTTTCTTTCTCTAGTTCTTACCATCCTCATTTATAAAATGAAGATTTTTTTGATTGATAGTTCCTGAATTGTTAAATTATTAAAACTGCTTGTACAATATTTTAGGATCATTTCTTGGCCCAGTGGCAAACCTGATTAATCAGAAATTCTAAAGGATGTAGTCCCAAATTAAGATGTTCCAGTGTGATTCTGACAACCATCCAGATATGTGTGAGTAAGAATTAAAGATCCTTCTGATTCTGTAATTCAGTAATTTTCTGAAACATTCATTATTAATTCATTTCTATAAAAAAGATTAATTCTCAAGGCAGAAAAAAAATGAAATAAAAGTCAAACTTGAGCTCCATTGCAGTTTAGCGAAAAAGTATCATAATAAAGAGGCAATCACTGGGCATGGTGGAGCATACCTGCAATCCCAGCACTTAGGAGGCTGAGATAGGAGGATCACAGGTTTGAAGCCATCAGCACAGTAACTTAACTTTTACTTTCAAAATAAGAAATAAAAAAGGGCTGGTGGTATAGCTCAGAGGTAGAAAGCCCCTGGGTTCAATTCCCAGTACCCCCCAACACACACAAGAAACAGCCAGAGAGATTAATTGGCACTTTAGCATCCTTCCAGGAAAAATAAGGGGCCAACATGTCATCCTGATCCCGTTCCCTTAACTCACTGTTCCACAGCCATTCACTGTTGACCATGGTCAGCCACCCCCAGAATGAAGTGATCCTTTTTATTTTGCACTGTGTCGACTATTGGTTCTCAGCCCTACTGTTGACGTGGCTAATGTCTGTACCAAAGACGTAAACTTATAGAACCAGTTCCATGAAGGATCTGAGGCAGCTTCTAACAAATGTGACATTATGTACCAAATGCTACTCCCAATAAGGACACAAGTGTCAATACCTAATGGGTTGAAAAATTAAATGTTAAAAATCTAGGTGAATGTCTTTCTAATTTCTGGATAGAATACCATTTTCTTTTTTTTTTTTTTTTGCAGTACCGGGGATTGAATGCAGGGGTGTTCTACCTCCGCGCTACGCCCCCCGGCCCTATTTTTTATACTTTATTTTGAAACTGGGTCTCACAAAGTTGCAGAGGGCCTCACCAAGGAGAGAAAAAAAGAGAGAGAGAGAGAGAGAGAGACAGGGGGAGAGAGAGAGAGAGAGCTGAGGCTGGCCGTGAACCCGGATCCTCCAGTCTCCCCCTCCCAAAGTACTGGGATTACAAGCGTGCGCCACCACGCCCAGCTAGAATACCGTTTTCTAATGTGGTATCTTGGATTTGGCAGAATGAGTGGTCGGAAAGTTTAGAATCCTGTTTTCCAGGCAAAATATCATTTATATATGATATCTATATATTATATATTTTCATTTGATCAGTGTCCTTTTGAATAACTTTATGTACAAATGTTTGTGTAGTCATATATGCATTCATTTTTTCTACATACAGATATCATACTATTATAATGTTACATCATTTTCTTTTGTTTATCATTATTTGATCTTTTTCATGCTGTGGAAACTCCTCAATTCTTGCTCTCCCTGTGAATCTGCTGTAAATATTATAGGGAATCTTGTGGTTACAGAACTGAAAATTTCACTGTGGGGTGAAGCTTGGTTTGCACTTTTGTCTGGAGTGAGGCTTTTGCTCTGATTGTTCTAGATTTGCTATTTTCTGATGTGAAGACCTCAATGAAGCCTTTCAAGTTCACTTACTGACATTTTTCAGATCCCATCTAGGATTAGTGGTGCTACTAGGTGCTGAGGAGATGTTGGTGAATAAGCAGTTAAAGTTGCAATTATCATGGGACTTACGCAGTACTGACACAGCCAGAAATCAAGCCATTACCCAGTAAATACATATGCAATATTAAATTGTCCTAAGAGAAATATGACAACAGCAATTCCAAGTTTTATAGCTGCATAATACTGTATAGCTGCATATAACTGCAATATAGCTATCTAGAAGAAGAAGTAAAGAACAATAATGATTTTCCTTTTTGGAATATTGAAATATTACCATTCTAGAAAATGGGGAAGTTATATAAATATCTGTGAGAAAACCACATTTCTTATTTAAATGCATCTTTCAGGATGCCCACATTAATACATAGAGAACTATTACTCTACACTTTAAACACCTTTCATATTACAAGCCCTGCACCTGCAGCAACATTTGACATTATTATTATTAAAAGTTACAGCTGGGCTGGGTGTGGTGGCGTATGCTTGTAATCCCAGCACTTGGGATGCAGAGACCAGAGGATCCGGGTTCGTGGCCAGCCTCAGCTACTTAGTGAGGCTCTCCGCAACTTCGTGACACCCGGTTTCAAAATAAAGGATAAAAAATAGGGCTGGTGGTGTAGCTTGGAGGTAAAATTCCCCTGGGTTTAATTCCCGGTACCAAAAAAAAAAAAAAACCAAAAAACAAAAGTTACAGCTGGGTACAGTGGAACATGTCTGCAGTCCCAGCTACTCAGAGACTGAGGTAAAAAGATCATTTAAGCCCAGGAGTGTGAGGCTAGCATGGGAAAAGTAGCCAGTTCCCAGCTCAAAAAATTACCAGTCTATGAATAAAAGTATATTAGAATATTATTGCTTTTTAAATTAGTTAGTTTATTAGCATTTAATTTTATAGGCCATGAAAGAAACTTCATGTCTTTTCAGGAATTATTGACAATTTATATTTCCTCTGGAAATTGCCAGACTATATAATCTGTCTATAATTTTATTCATTTTGCTCTTGCAGATTTTAGGAATTCTTGTTATATTCCGGACACTGAAGGTTTGTCTAGAGAAAATGCTGTCAGTATTTATTATTCTCTTGCTTTATCTATATTTTTCACTTTGTTACATTTTATTTTTTGTTGCAAAATAGTTCGACAGTTTGATAAATTTATGTTTCCCTTTATATTTTTTGTTTTACTTTGTCCTTTTTTTTTTTTTTGCGGTACCGGGGATTGAACGCAGGGGCATTCTACCTCCGCGCTACACCCCCGGCTCTATTTTTTGTACTTTATTTTGAAACCGGGTCTCACGAAGTTGTGGAGGGCCTCACTAGGTAGAGAGAGATAGAGAGAGAGACAGGGAGAGAGAGTGAGAGAGAGCTGAGGCTGGCCGCGAACCCGGATCCTCTGATCTCCGCCTCCCAAAGTACTGGGATTACAAGCGTGTGCCACCACGCCCAGCTTTACTTTGTCCTTCACTGTTCTAATATTTTTAAAATCAATTGTGCTATATTTTCTTTAAATATTATGAGGGTTTATTTTCATACATATTCTGTATCTAGACTAAATATTGAGGTTAGAGTGTCTGTGAGTATGAATGAACATAAGAACTTGGCCCCTGGCTTCAGTAGTCCCAAATAACTAGGTATTTGCATGCATTTGGTTGGATGGTTCATACCACACTGATTTGAAATGTCACACTTAATGCAAGCTAAATTATCATCTATTCATGGATTTCCTTCTGGATTTTACTTTCAAAATTATTTTATTTGCTTATACATAAAAGCCCACACTGACTGATTGTTCTGGCTTTGTAGCATGCCTTTGCAACCTGCTGGGCTGGTGGCTCCATACTTTTGAGGTTTTTGACATTTATTTCTTCTGGTTGATTTTCACTTTCATGTGTATTGTCCATGATGGTTCTTGAATCCCGTGCACCACTCAAGGGGGGTTTGACTGGGGTCATATCAGTTTAGTGAGATTTGATGGTGCCATATTACTGAGTAGTCACACTAAAACAGAGGATATACTTCTATGTTTATAAAGATCTTCTTTCAGGTCTTTTAATGCCTTTTAATAATTTTATTCAAGTTAGGTGTTCATTAGGAAGACAAGAAACTTGGCCAATTCTATGGGACCTTCATATTTTCACTATATTTTTAATCACTGTGGTTTGTAATCTAAGTGACTTAAGTAGCCAGTGAGGGCATTTCTAGTTTTATTTATATTCTCACACCCTCCTTCTGTTTTATTTTAGTAAAAATGAGGTTGTGTGTCCTTAAATGTTTGAAAGCATTTTAGGATGTTGCTCACCTTTCAGTGTTGCTGAACCTTTAAAAGAGTCCTGCATTACTACCTTGTAGGCTTAGGAGTGAAATTAGTTGAAGCTGGGAGGAGACATTTACAGAAAGAGAATAAAAATGTATTACCCTGGGTCCTAGAAAGTTTGGGGTGGCCTAGAAAGTTTGGGGCCATAGTATGTTGTAAACCCTTTTCTCTTTTACTACAATAAAAGATTTAAAAAATAAAAATTTCAGTTACCACTTGATCAGTACACAATTAAGGAGAACCAAGAAGCAGGATCAGTTTAATAATACTATCAGGATTTTAAAAGAAATAAATCAAAATCCTCAACACTGGCCATGGGTAAGACACTGTCAAAGAGTATTAATTAGCAATACTTAGAAAAGGTCTCTTTTTCATGTTTAACCCCAAAATGGTTGATGAAAACTCCAAATGTCAGCCATGTGATTCCACATTCAAATAGAAGCAACCCCGGCTGTCCTGGGGCTTAGTTCAGAGCTTAATCAAAGACGACTGGTCCATTCAGATGCTAGACCTGTTCTTTGGTGAGAATATTGATTACAGCACATGGAGGGAAACCAGGGGAACACTGTCTATATTTCTTTTCACTGTCTCCTCCCGATGCAAGGGTCCTAAGGCACTTGGAACCAGCACATCTTTATTCATCTTGCTTCTGTCAAGGCTGAATGAATTCTCTTGCTATATGGAAGAAAATCAGTATCCATTTAAAAAGAAATTGGCTCATTCACAGCAGAACATTTGGAAAACTAGCTATAGTCAATAAACTAGAATTGTTTTCCCCAAACTATGCTTCTCTGTGTTAATCAAACTCTTCCAATAGGTTCAGCTTATGTAGTGAATACTGGCTAAATAATTGATGAGCTATTTCATCTGAAATATTAAAAACATATAGGAGAAGATGGAAAATTAAATA
The DNA here is from genome assembly GCA_004027185.1 of Glis glis. Lineage (NCBI taxonomy): Eukaryota > Metazoa > Chordata > Mammalia > Rodentia > Gliridae > Glis > Glis glis. The sequence continues at coordinate 15,478 of PVJS01000339.1, forward strand.
ATAGGTTAGTTTCCCCTCTTGGGTATTTCAGACATAATTATAATATTCATTTAGTATGAAATTATTTGTTTTCATTTTTATAAGTAAAATGAAATTATTAAGACATAATGAATCAAAGAAACTGTGCAGATCCATAATTGTATGTCAACTTTTTGACAGATTCCAGTCTAGGTCTACAAAACTGAGTCAGAAAAATATTTTTCTATAAAGTACAGTGCTTTTAGAGAGTAGGAATAGTCAATAATGCTGTATGATAGTACCACAACTCTGACATTTTTGACATAGGAGTAGAATTTTTTATTTAGGATATCTCCTTGATGGAAATCTTCCAATCAAATATTCTGAGAACATTGAAACAGTGTGAGACTTCAATTCTATGGAGCTGAAGAAAGATAGGAAGACTAAATGGAGAACTGTAGTCAATGACAATGATGGCTACACATAAACGGGCAACAGCATTTCCAAGATTTCACTGCGGGAATTGTAACCACTACTTTGCTGTTTACTTGACTTTAAAATGTGTCCTATTAGCTGGGCGTGGTGGCACACTCTTGTAATCCCAGTACTTTGGGAGGCGGAGACCAGAGCATCCGGGTTCGTGGGTTCGCGGCCAGCCTCAGCTCTCTCTCTCTCTCTCTCTCCTTGTCTCTCTCTCTCTCTCTCTTTCTCTCTCTCTCTCTCTCTCTCTCTCTCTTTCTCTACCTAGTGAGGCCCTCTGCAATTTCGTGAGACCCGGTTTCGAAATAAAGTATAAAAAAATAGGGCCAGGGGTGTAGCGCAGAGGTAGAACGCCCCTGGGTTCAATCCCAGGTACCGCAAAAAAAAAATGTGGCCTATTGCAAGATAAAAATATTAATTTTATATAGGCTTTTTAATTTTTGGAATGGCATAACCCAAATTTCTTTAGAGATGGGCATCCCAAAGAAACAACACACCTTAGATTTACAAATGTAAAAATGCAGAATAATGTGACTGGAATTAAGTAAAATACTCTAGAAAAGATTGAGTCGAATGTACAACATAAATGGAAAAGGAAACCAAGAACTCTGAGCAATTTCTATAAAATTTCTTGGACTAAGAAAACAGTCTCATTAGTAGAGATGGGTAGAGTAGCTGCAAGAGCACCGGGTCTATTTATATGACGAAGAACATGAGAAGCTGGGAACAAGGACGGATCTTGTAACCCAATATAAGTTCCTCAACTAAGAAATACTTAAATATCTAGTCATATGTTCTGAATATAACATATAAATCCCAATGTTCCTCAGGCAAATCAATTTTGAGGATGACAACACTGTTAAATAGGAAGGTAGCCATATAAAAACCATATAAAAAACAGCTCGATTCCAAAAATGATGGCTGTCATCAGTAGCTGCCACTGTGGCATTAAATACGGGGCTCAGTAGAAATTCAATCTCTATTTCTGCCCATGCTGTGTCACTGTGCACCGCATGGCTTTTCCTCTAATATGAGGTGAGGGCAGTTGTTCCTGACCTGCAACTGACTGCATGTCTCTCTGAGGGGCATCTCACAACTTCCCAAAGTGTATTTCACAAATTCCTTATGGCCTGAACGTTTAGTTATAAATCTCCAAATGTCTTCCATTGCATGGAAAAGATCAAATCAATACTTATGAAAGATGTAGCAGAGAGATTAAAAAATGTGATTTTAAAGCACATCCTGCGAATTTTATGTATATTCTGTACGACTACATTAACAACGTCATAAGGGGCCACAGTAAAGAACTATCCAAACCTTCAGTAAGTGACTCTGAATTTGTTGATCCTAACGAACATTATCAGGCAAATTTGAGAAGCTTAAGTGAGCACAGAAGCTAAACAGGTACATTTAGTCAACAAATTTTAATCCAGTCTGTATCTATATTGCATTTCCATACATATTGTTTATAGAAACGTTAAGAATAAGTGACACATGTTTTATCAAAATCATGGTGACTCAATAAAGTAGGTAATTAAAGAGAAGGACTTGGTTATGGTGTTTATCAGTAAAATTGTTAGCTATTATGTATCTGGGTTATAGGCCCTGAAACTATCAAATTTCAATTGTGCTCCTATTTATATAACTTAAATGATTAGAGGTTTTCTCTAAAAATAAATCATTCTATCTCCGACAGACTTCGAATTAACTTATGTTAAGACAATAAAACAAAATTTATGCCAATCTCTCCTCAATCATATTTATGGTAAAATACTTTCAAGTAGGTTTCCAACTCAAAAAGGTATTACTTTACCTGATACTAAATATGTTTGTCTTTGTTTTTCATATTATTCTGTCATTATTAAAGCTACTAAAATATCTTTAAAATCCATAGAAAGACATCTTTTTGATTTGATTGGTTTGGCTTGGTACTGGGGATTGAATCCAGGGGTGTTCTACTCATGAGCTACATTCTCAGCCCTTTGTAAGAAATTATTTTATTTTGAATCAGGGTCTTTCTAAGTTGTTGAGGATTTCACTAAGTTGCTGAGACTGGCCTTAAACCCATGATCTTCCTGTCTCAGTCTCCCAAGTACTGGGATTATAAGCATGCACCACCATGCACTTTGCTCACAGAAAGACATCTTCATAGTAACTAGCACATCTGGGAGCAAAAAATGCAGTTTTGCTGATGGTTTAATACGGGTATTTGTCAAGTGTTTATTGCAGCCCAAAGCCAAAATGCCACATAGAGAGAGTTCCGAAAAAAATCAGAGTGATGTTGATTTATAGTGATAGATGTAAAATTAAAGTCAAAATATTATAAAGCTACCAAGAAATGTTAGTGTAACTGAGGAATTTAAACAAATTATCTAAAATCTGGAAAGTAACAAATATATCATCTGTTTTCTGTGATTTCTCAATTGAATTTCTTCCTTTTTGAGCTGCTTCAGGAAAATTTCTCAGATATACACTGGGAGGGAAAAAAGGCAAACAACCTCTGGGCAAAGAAAGGAGCAAAACATGTTATAGCCATAGTGCTCATAAGTAAAAAATTAGTCATTCCCAATTTATTAATGACAAATGGAGTATAAAGTATTTCCTGAATGGCACTGACATAAGTCGTCTATTCAAAGAATGACTGTACCTGTTCATTTTGCTAGATAGAACATATTAATTAAGCCCCTGAGTGGCCAATTGAATGGCATGTTTTCCATTGTTCAATATTTATGTTGTTATCATAATAGACACAAGCTTGTGATTTTTATTTCGAAGTCCTTTTACCATCAACATCATAAAATAATTAATGTCAATTAATTCACTCGAGGAACTAATATTTCTTAGATTCCTATTATGTACTAAACACTTTACTGGGTATTGTGTCACTAGAAAGAGTCGAAAGATGTCTGTTCTCTTGGAGATTAAATTCTAGAGGAAAAGTTAGAAGATCAGTAATTAAAATATCAGTGGCATGGGTTAAGGAGAAAATCAGGAAAGAGTGATGCAAAGAATGGAGAAAGATACGACGTGTAGGTAGGGAGGTCACTTTGAAGGTCACGTTGAGCGATGCTCTGTGGAACATGGAGAAGTACACCATGAAGCCACGTGGGGTGAAATATGTGCATATAAGGAAAATAGCAAATGAGAAATCATGATATGAAATAACTCCGATCTCCATAAAGAGGACTAAGGAAGCCAGTGCACCTGCAGTTGGATCAGTGAGGGAGGAGGAGTGAGTGCTGAACTCAGGGAGGTTGAGAGGAAGCAGACTGTATCAAATGGTACCTTGGTTCCTCCCAATCAGAATTTAAGCTTTGTTCCCAAGAGAGAGTAAAAAGCACTTAAGATTTTGAATAGAGAAAAAGCAATATATCTGACTTATGTTGTAAGAAAGTAGAACCATTCAATGTGTTCAAAATAGGCTGATGAGAGATATTAGTGGAAGGTAGGAAACCAGAAAATAGATGTGTATTAAAAACAGGTATAGGTATAGGTAATGGTGGTTTGGACCACAGAGAGGGCAGTGGAGTGGATGAGAAGTCAATGCATGTTTTGAAGGTAAACTTCACCAAATTTACTGATGATTTTGAGATGGAGTCTAAGAGAAAGAAAAGCTAAGATTGCCCCAACGCTCTTCTTAAGAATAAGTTTCAGTTGTCATTAACTAACTTGCAAATGAATGTGGGAAGGGCAGAGTTAAGGGGACAGTAGGAGCTCATTTTTGATATATGCTAAATAAACATACTGAGTAGAAATTGGGACATCAGACCTGGAGGTCAGGGGAAAGGTCTGAAATGGAGATATAAATCTTGATGTATGAGTATGGAGATTGTACTTAAAATCATAAGATCATCAGAGATGAATATAGATTGAAGAAGGGAAAGATATATAGAAGGAGTCCCAAATTCCAATATTTAATGATCAGAGATGAAGAAGAAACCATAGAGACATAGTCAGGTCTGAAAGATAGGAAAGGGGGACTGGCACATAATGGTATCCTATAGCTAAGGTGTAGTCAGGTGCTGGGGAGATTGGAGGTTCTAGACCATGAAAGTATCCTTGGAGTCACGTGAAGAAAGTCTGTGAAGGCAGTGGAGAAGGACAGAATGTCAAACACTACATGTATAAATACTGAAGTCATAAACATGTTGACAGGAACCATTTGGGTGGAGTTCTGGGGGCCACTTCCTCACTGCAGTGGATTCAATGGAGGATCTAAAAAGGTACAATTGGAGGGAGTCCTTGAAGAAGCAATGTTGAAAGGGAAGGAGAGAAATGGAGGGGTAGCTGGAAGAAGTGAGATAAAGACAGGGTTATTTTTAAAAGAAGCAATAACATCACGTTTACCTGCTTATCAAATTGCTATTATTTTGATACATGTAAATAAAATGACCCTGATTTATTTGTTGCCCATTTAACAATCCCCATGATTAGTCATGGCAGTGATAAATTATGTCTGACCCCTTGTTCCATTTTAGCATTTACATCAAATCATTTATACTTCATCTGGCTCTTGAATTTCAGCTTCACAAGATATATGCTACTGAAATTTTAATTAACAATTAAATTTTTGCATACTAAAAATAAAAGAGTTTTTATGATGAATAAGTGTTAAGCCTTAATATGAATCTGCCACTTGGATATGAGAACAAAGCTTGTGCTTCCTCAAGTGTTATAATCAAATATTCCTCTCCTAAAATAATCTGGTGAGGTTACTTTTAAAGAGTGGTGCACATATATTCACATAAAATTGGGCATGACTGGGCATAATGGAAGAAATTAATGAAAGGAAATTTAAGATGGGAATCAGGAGGAAAAAGATTTTAATGAGAACTAGTGAATAGTGCAATGATCTCTGGAGAGAAAGTTAGGAGGCCCCATATTTCATGTGTATTTGCAAAGTATGCTCACAGAGAAAGGTTTTGGATGGGCAAACCTTGTTCCTGGCCCCAGAGCAGCAAGAAACCAGTGCATACTGATTTGATACCTGGATTTAGATAAGTTGTCTTTCAAATGCCCATGTTTTGCAACTTATACCAAGGTGACAAAAGTACTTTGGGGTACTTCTTACTCTCTAAGAAAAAGAATAGTACTTTCCCAAAAACTTCATGATCAGTTCCATACAATAAGTTAAATCATGTAAAATTCCCATTGTTGAGGGTCAGAAATAGTTGCGTATTCACAATGACTTACCTAACCTCACACATTGACTGATCACTTCAAGGACACCCTCAACTCCATCCCTGCCTCCAAGAAAGCTGTTAAATGGCACAAAAGAACAGAGCCAATGTATATAATTTAGCAGGCTGAAAAAGACCTTGAATTTTCTTGTTTTGATGTAGGTATCTTTCTAACCTTAGTCAGGTCTCCAGTTTCTTTCATGCCCAGTCATGATAACAGGTGGTTTGAGCATCTATTTTCATGCCTTTCTCTCATTAAGATTCTCTCTGTCTTGCAGGGCACATGACTGTAATTCCAGTACATGGGAGGCTGAGATGGAAGATTGTAAGTTGGAAGTAAGCCTTAGCAACTTAGAGAGATCCTATTAAAACAGACAAACAAACAAACAAAACAAAACAAGGGTTGCTCATAGCCATGCCTTTTTCTTAACAGAAATCAAATGCTCTGTCTCAACAACAACAAATAAGAGGCATTTTATGAGATGTTGGTTTAAATTCCATGTTGTCAAATTCAAACACTGAAGGACCAGAATATATTTTCCACTCTTCCAATAATAATTTATGTAGCTGTCATCTATTAATTTATGTTATCCTTCTTAAACATATACATGTATTTAAATATATAGCTTATTTTAGAAGTAACAAATTCTAAATGTAAATGCATGCATAAATGACCTCTTTAATTCCACATTACTTCTCAACTCATTCAAAAGAATGTGTTTGTCTTTCACAAAGTTTTAAAAATTACCGTTTTGCTTTTCATTACTGTTCACTTTTACCCCCTTTTATTTAAAGGGCTTACTAATTTTTTTGGAAATTAACACCCAATTCCTTTGTTTTCCTTTTTGACATGCAATTGGTAATTTATTTAAGTTTATCATTTTCCAAGCTGTTTCAGTAGATTACAACCCTAATTCTCTGCCTGGTTTTTGACTAATGCTAACATTAAATCTTTTTATGTTTTAATGTTAGCATTTAGGTAATGCTAACATTAAATCTTTTCTGCTTGAAGCAGGGTATGTCCTCACCATTCTTATTTCAAATACTTGACTAAGTGGCTGGAATGCCCTCGGCAGTTTTCTAAGAGTCATGGATCCTACAAAAGCAGGGAAACCCTGATGCTTCCCCTGCAGAGACTGGTCTTCATTGGGGAGACCGTGTATAAGGATGAGAGAGGCCATGGGGGAAATCTTTCCTTGAAAACTGTTTCTTTCTACTAATCAGAATAATGTAGAATTCCTAATGAAAATTCCAGGTAGACCTGGTTAGTCCTTAGGAACCCAATGCAAACTTTTTAACTGTAATCAATAGGCAATGAATGACCTAACTGAGGGAGTTGGGCGGGGAGTGGAGGGAAACACACTATAGCACATGATGTACATACACAAACCTATAAGACTCAGTCACTATCTGGAGCATGAAAGGGAGGGAAGGGGGAGGCAATAGGGTGGGATTGGAGGGAGGGCTAAATGTGCAATGTGTGCATGTATGATGTTCATACCCTGACATATATCAAAATGTATAATTATAATTTACAGTGCACCAATAAATGAACATAAAAAGTTAAAAAAATAAATAAATAAATAAATAAAAATTAAAAAAATGTAAACAAACAAAAAAAAGATTACTTCCAGATAGTTGGACAGTTTTTTTGAATAAAGGTAAACAAAGATAGTTTCATTTCTTCTTTCCCTATTTGTATTCTTTTGATCCCTTTCTCCTGTGTTATTGCTGAGGCTAGAGTTTTGAGTACTCTGTTGGATAGGAGTGGTGACAGTGGGCATCTTTGTCTTGTTCCTGTTCTTAAGGGAAATTCTGTCAATTTTTCCCCATTCATAATGATGCTAGCTTTGGGTTTGTTGTATATAGCCTTTATGATGTTGAGGTAGGTTCCTTCTATTCCTAATTTCCTTAGCATTTCTATCATGAAAGGGTATTGGATTTTGCCAAATTCTTTTTCTGTATCTACTGATATAATCATGTGAATTTTGTCCTTAGCTCTATTAATATCCATGTTCATAGCAGCACAATTTACAATAGCCAAATTATGGAACCAGCCTAGATGTCCATCAATGGATGAATGGATCGCAAAACTTTGGTTTATACACACAATGGAATTTTACTCAGCCATAAAGAAAAACAAAATTAGACCATTTGAGGGAAAATGGATGGAACAGGAGAATATCATATACTGAGTACACTTGGTCCCAAAGAAAAGTAGATTTATATTCTCTTGTATGTGGAAACTAGAGAGATATTTGGCAATAAAGGCAACATCAGATAAATGAGCAGAGACTCCAGGGAAATGACCTTGGATAATTAGGGAAGGGGGGATGAAGTCATAAATAATGTAATAGTAGAAATAATGCTATGAATGTACACAAAATTGCCGATTCCAATTCCAAAGACTTGCGGGGTAAGAGGAAAACTGGTGGGGAGGGCAACAAGAGCTGTGTGCATATATTTTTCTAACATCTGTACCTCATTATGATGTAAAATTATAATGCACCCAATAAAAAATTGCTGAAGGATGAATATGACAAATATGTCTATATTGTCTATATGTCTACATTGTAATGAATTATTTACTTACTTCACAATAATTACAGGCTTAGAAAAATCATATAAAAAATTTTCCCCTTACCCAGCTTCCACCAAAGGTGACCTTAATATAATCACACTTCACTATGAAAAGCAAGAACTGGACATTGGTGCAATCCTGTTAACTGGACTACAAACCTTATTCAGTATTTACCATTTTTACGTGTGTGTGTGTGTGTGTGTGTGTGTGTGTATGCATGTGAATATTTACATTTCTATGAAATTTTTCCAATGTTTAATTTTGTGTTCCCACTACTAAAATAAACATAAATATTCTGTCACCAGAAAAGAACTTCCCCATGCAGCCCGTTTACATCTGTGCCATCACCCTCTTGCTTCCTACCATCACTGTCTCTCGGCAACCACTAACTATAATCTTCATTTCCATAGTTTTGCCATTTGGAGACAACTGTACAAATGGGCTCTTTATAAATACACATTTATTTCTCTTATGTTTTCCCCTTTACTTTACACTCATTCTGTAATCCTACATCTCCCTCACCATCAAAGAGCACTTTACATGCAAGTCTGCTAAATATGAAAAAAAAAAAACTAATGTGCTTGTCTTATTTAAAAAGCTTGCAAATCATTCTTGGGCAGTGGGAAGCTGCTGCTCATTTTCAAATCCTAGGGGTAATATTACTCGGTTTCATTTTGAAAACAAGATGTTTCTCTATTTGCTACATAGCCACTTGCTCCTTGTACTCATTCTCTATTGCTTTGTAATAAATTGCCACAGGCTTGGGGTCCTAAAACAACAAACATTATCCCCCCATCTCCCCTGGGTCAGAAGTCTTGGCACTGTATAGGGCTTACTCGAGTTTTCTGTTAGAATCTCCCAAGGGAAAAATTCAGCTTTGGGAAAGTCTGTACTCTGGGTGCTGTTGGAGAAAATCACGCCAAAGCTCATTCAGGAAACCTGCACTTCCATGCAGGGTGGGACTAGGGTCCTCCTTCCTTGTGGGCTGTCAGTCTCACGTCTCCTCTTATAAATGCCACCCACTTCTCTTGGATCATGGCCCCTCCATCTTCAAAGCCAGTAACAGCAACGGTGCATGGAATACTCCTTTCCTTTTGGATCTCTCTGTTCTTTTCTTCCTACTTTTAAGGGCTTATATGAGGCCCACCAAGATAATCTCTGCTTGTCATCTTCTATGAGATTCATGAAACTAGTACCAGAGGATGAGGAATATGAATATTCCCATTGAGTCAGAACACCAGCTATGTCCTTGAAGATGACTCTTGGCTAAAAGCCCTGGAACAAGATAGAAGAATAAAGCTTTCTTCACAGGACCCCTCTGGGGTGAACAAACAGGGCCTCTCCTGCCATCGAAGAACACAAGAAAAGGCAGCTAAGTCTAGCAAGATGGCACCACCCAGGTCTAGCCACATGGAGGCTAATACAGGAAATCTAACTAAGGAAGCAGAAATTAAACCTGACCCAAGCCCCCATACCCTGCCTGTTATTGATCCAATCAAAATCTGTCTCACAGAGGCTATATATTCTGTATGATGAAGCCGTTCAGGGCTCAGATCTCGAACTTTGCTCACTGAGCCTCACTGGTGAATAAAGAAACCTGTTTTATCCTACTCTGTCCTCTGTTTCTTGTTCTTCATGGACCAAGCCTCCTGCAACACCCTAGCTCAATTTTGTGTTGTTTATTTATGGGGTGTGTTTGTGTGTGTATATGCACACACATTTGTATGCACACGTGTAGCTGAACTGAAAGAAGATTGTGTGGTTCAATAAGTTTTAAATTTCAAACCACAGATGCTTAGTCCTAACTTCATCTCAGACTTAAAAACAACAAAGTAGACGTCTAACAGAAGCATTCCTCATTTCTCTTTAATAGAATATTTTGTATTCTTTGCATATCATGTCATGAAAATGGTTCTATCTGCCTTTTTTTTTCTGAATGCATTGTGATTTATTGCTAGCCTATGGGAGATACAGGTAGGGAGAAATATACAGTCCTCCTGATAATGGTGCCAACAAAATTCTCTCCTGGTCTTTTAAAATACTATCACTATTTAAATACTAATCTTACTTTCCTTGATATTTTGTGGTTATAAATGATAATGTGCATAAAATTAGATTGGAGTTCCACTGAGATTTTAAAAGAAAATCTGCTTTTCAAATATTGTTTTTGAGATTAGGTAAGTTAGACAATTTTTCATTGCAGTAGAACTGAATACCAAACTGGGTCAGGTCCTCTCTCCCACATACAAGTAAGCAAGGAACTTGTACATTTATTATGATTCTAGGTCTACAGTAGAAAGGCTGAAATATTTAATGTGTAACAAAGATTCCTTTGAAATGATTTTTTGTATTGTTTTGTTTTGTTTTGGTACTGGAAATTGAACCCAGGATCTTTTTACCTCTGAGCTACACCCCCAGACCTTTCTATTTTCCTTTTCTTTTTTTAAAAAACAGGGTCTCACTAAGTTGCTGAGGCTGGCCTTGAAATTGTGATCCTCCTGTTTCAGCCTCCCAAGTACTGGAATTACAAGCCTATGCCATCATTTCTGTTTCTAAATGACATTTTTTTTAACCAGCAAAGGGTCTACAACAAAGCACAGTTGTATTTGAAAACCTCTACAAACAGTGGCATGCAAGCAGACTTTATAAATGGGCCATAATTTACCACAAGCAGGTAGTTCTAAGGCAAATACTTTTGAGGAATACATTGCATTGTTCCTGATGGACATATTTTCAGAACAGCACCTCACAAGGAAATGTAATTCAGACAGGCTCTCATCACATCCATGAACAAGAAAGCTTCTCTCTGTGGGTGGAAGCCAAAATTACATTCTCTAGAGTTAAATAGAAGCAGTCCTCTCTCTGATCAAATTTTAATGAAACAATTCAGAGAAATACCATCATCTTACTTCAAAACTTGCTTTTACTGAGAACATAATGAAAGCCAGCCCCGGGCACATTCACATCTTTTCCGCTTGCCTCTTTGCTGCCTGCTGAGTCAGATGGAGGAGGACCTGCACTCTGACAATGGCGGCGACCCCAAGGCCCACTTAGTGCTCACAGGAACTGGTTAAAGCACCATCCATGCGTTCTTTTTTAATCAGTATCATAACTTTTACAATGTGGTCAGAAGGTTTTATTATCTTAACTATTTGTCTTTCATAATTTCCAGTGTGTATTTTCTATAGATTATTTCAGCCACAAATTAGTTCTACAAGTCACTGGGAATCTAAATAGAACTGCAGAGCACAGAGCCTCAAGGTAGTTCAGGAATCAGTAGGCTAGCCGTCCACTCTGAGATGAAGCATGTGGTCCTAGTGGTTCTCTGCTGGCTGGACGGCCACCATGGACAGGAGGCTTGGTCAGCACACAGAATGGAGGTGTTTCAGCTAGGCATGGTGGCACATGCCTGTAATCCCAGTACATGGGGGGCTGAGACAGGAGGATCATAGGTTCAAGGCCAGCCTTAGGAATTTAGAAAGACCCTCAGCAACTTAGCAAGACCCTGTTTCAAAAAAAGAATAGGGTTTGGGATGTGGCTCGGAGAGTTCAATCTCCAGTACCCCCCCCCAAAAAATAGAAAGAGCTAGGGGTGTAGTTCAGAGGTAGAATGCCCCTGGCTTCAATTCCCAGTAACACACACACACACACACACACACACACTCACAGAGAGAGAGAGAGAGAGAGAGAGAGAGAGAGATAATATGGAGGAGTTTCTGTGATCTTGCTGCTTTTTTTATAAACAATAAAAAATCCATTCATCTTAGCAGTATAATTTTTTAATTATGCATATTCATTTTAAAAGAAAAGTGAAAACAAAAATTCAGGGTATACAAAAACATAAAGGGAAAATATAAAAATCACCCACATTACTACTTCTAAAATAACTTCTTACATTTGATGGACCTTATTTCAGTATTTCTCTTGGAGTATAGATTTGCTTTTGCTCTATCCAACTCCTAATTTGGAGTATTCTCATGTACTTTGTCTAGTGTACTTTTATTTCTTTAATATTAATTTTATACCCCTACCATTTCTCACTCCTACAGTGACTTGGTTTACTATCCACTGTATTTATTCTGTTACTTTTCAGTTGTATTAAATCGGAGACTCTCTGTACTGCACTGTGACTACTGCTATCCTCCTTTCCCTTCATCCTATGTCTCTCCAGGATTCGCCCTCAGCAGAGAATCTAGATCACACTGGATGTCAGCACATTCCTACCCCAATGTCATGCTTCTCAAGGATTCTCACCATGTCCAGCAAAGGCAAACCCATTGTTTGCTTTTCAGCAAACAATGATTCTACTCAGATCTTCTCTATCAAATCTTTATTCAGTTGCCTTTGGAAAGTTCAAATTTACTTGTAGGCTTAAGGTTTATTTATTTATTTATTTTTATTGGTACTGAGGATTGAACCCAGGGGCAATCCTCACCCCCAGCCCTATTTTATTTTATTTTATTTTTTTGAAACGGTCTCACTAAGTTGTGGAGGGTCTCCCTAAATTGCTGAGGCTGGCCTCATACCTGTGATAATCCTGTCTCAGCCTCCCAAGCACTGAGATTACAGGTGTGCACCACCACACCTGGCTTAGCTTGAGGTTTAGACAAATGATTATTTTGTTCAGCATTTTTATTTCACTCATTTCCTTTTTCTACAGAATATTTCAAGAGACAGACAAAGTGCACATGCTTTAGATTAACTACTTTTGTACAGAATCACAATGCCATTTTCTGAGGATTTATTATTTCCTGGGTCAAGTGGAATAGCCAGCGTGGTGTTTGGTAGTAACCTGAGCGGCTTCTCCTTGAGTATGCTTTGGTTGTCATCAATACCCCAGATTTCACTGGCGTGTAAGAAAGGGGATGATTTACTTTCATTTCACATCACCATAGCAGTTGATCTTCGTCCTGAACCCCTCTCCAGAGCTTACTGTTTTGAGGGCACAGGGTACCATGGGGTTGCCTTCAGACTTCTGCTGTAAGTGTAATGTCACTTTTTATATCCTAATTCATCAACTCAAAGGAAGCCACGTGACCAAATCTGATGGTAATAGTTTAGGTAGCTAAACTCCACCCTTAGAGAAAGGCAACTATTTGGGATTTGTAATGTAATCTATAGTTGTCCATCTTCTTTATCAGAAGTTTTACCTTCTATGTGCAAATTTTACTCATCCCTCTTTTCCAAGGGGAAAATCATCAAAATCAGCAATGTGGTCCAACCACAGGGTGATGCCCAAAGTCCAGTCCCTCATGACCTTGGTCACATGTGGTTGTGTCTGTGCGTGCCTAGTCATGCGGAGATGGAATAGGACAGTCCAGTTACACTCACCATATCCAGAGTAAAAGCAAGGAAAGCACGCTGGGTGGAGATCATAACCCACAGTATTGATGAGATCCTGACAAGGAGATGTTGAGGCTACTAGAAAGGAGTCATATTTCTTGATGAAGCCTCAGTTCTTCCCATGGCTGCAGATCACCAGCCATTGCACTACCCTTTCTACTATCCTTCTTATCTACATCTGAAAAGGGCAGCAAACAATACGTGAATAGGAATCCTTCTCCGACTTCTTTTCCATAAGTGGGTGATCCAACAATCTTGAACTGTTACTATATTTTCTAATTCATAATTATAATTCTTTGGAATAAAAAAAGCTCTCAAAACATTGTTTTTCTTTTGAATATTTTTTCCAATCAGTTCTGTGTGATACTTTATTACCAGTAATTATTTTCCAGACATGCATATTACTCCAGGTTTGTTTAAAGGTACATTGAACTTATCAGAATTCTGAGATAGAGCTAAACTGTAGGTTTCTTATCTGAATGATATTTTATTCATAATTATCAGTTCAGACATTTTTTAAAAGTTTGTTATTGCAATATACTTGACAGCCCAATTCCAAAAGCCAAGTTTTAATAATAGTTTATTGATTTAAAGCCCTGCATCACTTACCTCTTGTAAATGAGAGTTAGTTGCATCTTCTAGAACTTTAAGTCTGTGTTTTTTTAATTCCTGCTTAATCATGTGTGAGTTTTTTCCCTGAATTCTTCTATTTCTTGAGAACTAGTATAAAATGCAGCCTATAGCATCCAAGTTATGTCAGTAATTTTCCCAACTCTTCCAAAAAGTCACACACTTATTTAGCATATTAAGTAGTTTCAAGAATACTTCTAGTGGTACCCATCTATTTTCTTCTCCACATAACATGACCTATCTTCTCTTCAGAATACAATAATCATTTCTTCTGCATGCATTAAGCAGGAATTACATATTTAACTTTTGTTGTTGGCAAAGTGATACCTTTCAGTACCAATTTTTATATTGGCTATGCTAGTTTGTGCCAAATAACACAAAACAAAATATCAGTGGCTTATAAAAGTAAGATTAATCCCTTCTCGTTTCATATATCTATCATTGTTCAGCTGTATATTTCTTCATTCTGGGTTCTAAACTATAGAACTGCTCTGATTTGAGAAAGATTAATATAGTAAAAGTGGAAATACACAATTCTGTCTGTGCAATAGAACCTTAGAGTTTCTAAGCAGATAATACATGTCACATCTGTTTATTTTTGTTGACCAAAGAAAAGTGCATGTTCAACCACAACTTAATGAAGGGAGGAAATACAATCTTCTCATGAGAAATTCCAATAGTGTGTGCATGTGTGTTGAAAATAACAAGACAATAGAATCTTATAATATTGGTGATCAGAATTCAAATAAGTTTAGATGATCAAAGAAGGATACGTGTCCCATGGACAGAGTGGAATTTCTCTAACAAGATGTGAGAATTAGGACGTTGTCTTGAAATAGTTTTTCAAAGTTTAAATCAAATACCTCTCCCATTCGGAAGTAGAATTTACAGTTTCCATCATTTGACAGGTATGGTGACAACCACTTCTGGAGAATTTGGGAGAAAGTTACTGTGCTCCATGTTTTCATTCTGATCTTTTCTAAAAAGTCAATAATATTTCATATTACTAGTGATACCCAGGGTCATGGTCCACGTGCAGCTGGGTTCTTGATAGTCCATGTCCTCACTGGCACAAGTACTAAATATTTCTATGACGCGTGTTTTATATTGAGGGGGGCATGCGAGGGAGCCTTTTAAACAAGGTAATCTAGATGCTTCTTGCTAGTGCTATACGTAATTTAAAAAAAAATGAAGGATGGCAAAATATTCCAAATGAAGTCAAACAAAATTTTCTAAAAAGGACAGAAAGTATTTACAGCACATAGTAGAATTTTTAAAGCATTGAAAGAGGTGCCATTTATACTGATAAAATTTAGAAACCACGAGAAAAGTATGGCTTATATATTATGTCAAAGTTTATATCACTAAAATTTTATATTGTCATACAACAGTGTTAAAATTTGTAAACAAACTTTGGAGTAGATGCAAGTCCAACTGCCAAATACTGGAGTATTTGGTATATAATTTCAAGTTGATAACTAACTGATAAGACAAAGGTTGAAGATAGCCAGAATATTAGAATAATGTGCATAATTTTAAATAATAGAAAATTTAACATTTTATCTTGTCAATAAAAAATTCAATTCCTTTAAGTGTCTGTGGGACGTTGACTGGAAAATTTTTCTCAAGCAACAGTGTGTTAATTAAAACAAAGAGAAAGAGCTAACGGTTGAAAATAGTAACATTTCCTTTACCTTTGGCACAAAGCCTGGCATGGCTCTGCATGTCAGAGCAGCAGTGAGTAGGAGGGCCTGGGCTTGCAGGTCTTCCAGAACCAGCCCCTCCTCCTCCTCTCTGATCTTGCTCTACATGGAACATTCCCACGCTCCACTTATTCATTTATTTATTTATTTAACTTAAATTTCAGTTTTTCAATGAAGCTTTGCCATGACTACACTTCAGTTTTTTACTGCAAGCTGTATCCCCACACAGAGATCCTTTTTTTTTTTTCTGTACATATTGTAGGTTTCAGATGTGCACCAACTGATGGGGATTGAGCTGGTATTGATTGCTAATAAGGGAAACATTAATTGCTAATAAGAATAAGCTATACTTGGGAACAAATAAAATCCTTTTTCTCTGTCTCTGGGTTGTCAGCCAAAGCTACAAGGCTGACTCTCCCAGCTAAAAGCTGGCTGTTAGCCATGGCCAGATTGTCATAGCAACTAAGATAAGGTGCAGAACACTGAATGCGGGAATTATAGACACCTGAACTTAGACACGCAGACACTCACAAATTTCAGACCAAATTAAAAGATGAAAAAGTAGGATGCATTAACACAGTATTGATTACTAATAATAATGCAAAAGTAGTTAAAGCCTTCTTACTTTAGAAAACCATACTCCCATGTTACAGAATGAGACAGCAATTGCAGGAGCTGTTAAGCAGACAAGTTACCATGAGAAATAAAGATGTTAAAACTTACACAAAGACACAACTATCAAGACTTTCTTTTTGAAGAATTAGTAAAAATGAGCAAAGAACAATGCAGGCCATGCAGCCCTATGATCAGTGATGTCAGACCAGTCTATCCTTGTGAACATGAACAAAAGGGGCCACCCTAAAAGCTAACACAGCAAAGATAACAGAGTGGGTCAGCCCTACTTTTTGGTGGGAAAGAAAGACCATTGGCTAGCAGGGACAAGATAATAAATTCCTATATAAAGATTGAGATTTCAAAGGCAAATAGTGTCTCACTTCTGAGATACTCCATCACGCCTCTGAAGAGGTGCTTTCTTTGCTCTGTCCCCACCACCCTTTCTGCCTGTAATAATAAAACCTTGCTTAAGCTTGCAGCAGTTATGGCTTTTTTTTTATAAACTAGCAAAGAACACGAACCCACAGCAACATCATCCAATATTGTAACACCAACATGTATTTATTGTTTAGTTTTCTGACTCGCTGCAAGAATGCATGTAATATTTACCAATTTTATAAAACAGGAAAATAATTACATATTTGATGTGTATTATTTAGTAAAGAATGAATGATACAGAATATACAATGTGACATATATTACAAATAACCATATATATATGTGTATATATATATATATATATATATATATCTTAGAGAAAAATTTCTAATCAAATACTTATATTATTTTAAAAGAATAAAATCACCAGTGTGGTGGATGCCTGTAATGCCAGTATTTGGAAGGCTGAGACAGGATCACAGGTTCAACGCCAGCTTTGGCAACTTAGGGAAACCCTCAGCAACTTAGATAGAACCTGTTTAAAAAAATAGGGTTAGAGGTGTAGCTCAAAGGTAGAATGTCCCTGGGTTCAATCCCCAGTACCAAAAAAAAGAATAAAAATCAATCAATATATATTTTATATTTAGATAATAAGGAATAAATACTCATATAAAAAGCAAATAAATATTGGATAACAAAAATGTAGAAGTAGTAAATGAATCTTAGAGCCAATTATTTTATGCTCCACCTAAAAAATAAAGGATACAGAATAATAACATAATCAAGGAAAACTAAATGGTTAGTAATATCAATATAATTTAATAACTGAGGAATAATAGAAATTAAAACAGAAGTTTAAGAATTGCATTAACAATATTCACTAATGATAAAGACATATGTACATTCAGTAATTTATGATGTGAGTATAAATTTAGAGACTAAATATGCATTTTGTGTATTGCCACAAATAGAAGACAAAGGAGTTATGGAGCAAATTTATATTAGTCATTCATGAATTATCCCCAGTACGAAGGAGGAAGGAAGGAAGGAAAGAAGGAAGGAAAAATTTCATGTTTAGTTTTCATGATTATTGCTGTCTTATATTTTCAACTTTTTCATTTTAATTTCTTTTTTTTGTGTGGTACTGGGGATTGAACCCAGGAGCACTCTGCCTCTGAGCAACACCTCCAGCATTTTTCTTTTAGTTTTTATTTTGAAACAGGGTCTCACTAGGTTGCTTAGGGCCTCACTAAGTTGCTGAGGCTGACCTTGAACCTGCAATTCTGCCTCAGCCACCCAAGTACTGGGATTACAGGTGTGCACCACTACACCTGACTCAACTTTTTCTACTTACATCTTTGAGACCTGTTTTTCCTGGTATTGTAATACTTCATAAACACATGTTATCTGTAAAATTTCATGCTTGGTAGATGAGCTGTAGGCTGATGTTTTATTAATTTATGAATTAATTTGATTACATAATTCAGTGTACATTAGTTTAGTAATTTACCTGTGCTTAATTCATATATGGAGCCAGTAGCCAAAGCATGGATTTAAAGATGGTGAATGCATAAAATACACACTTACTATGGAAGAAATGGAAAATACCTCATTAATGTTTTTAAATTTATTATGCATTGAAATGCTAACTTGTGGGTTTAAATACATCAATAGAATTAATTAAAACATATTCATTTTCCTTTTTTACTGTGACTATAAGAATAATTAAAATTTGCATGCCTGGGGATATAGCTCAGCAGCAGAGTACTTGCATGTACAAGGCCCTGGGTCCAATCCTCAGCACTGCAAAATAAAAATGTAAAAGCAGAAAGAATAGAAAGAGGAAGAGAAATGCATGCATAGATGGTTCATGATGGTGACCCACATTCACTTCTATTGAACCATGCTCATATAGACAGTGTTACATGTCAGAGAAGTGAGTTATTCAAACTTGGATATTTACAAAATCTCTTTAGAATACATATTTAAACAGGTCAGTTTTTAAAAGAGGTGGTACTTCTTGGCACTTTACAACTATAATGCATCCTTTAAACTATACTAGGATAGATATTTTTAATTCTTGAATTTAACAGCCACTTTGCTTATTTTATATGGTCACAACCTTTAAAATATTAGATTTGTCACAGTCATAAATCATGATTTCTCACTGTTCATACTTAATCACATTCTCTGAAAATATTTAAGAAAAATGAGAATCGATTCCTATCTAGCATTTGCTTTCTGTCTTTCACCCCCTCTTTGGTCTTCCCTGATATCAAAATGTGAGCTGCCTCAAACCACTGGTGTCTCAGGAGGAAATCAGAGAACCAATACAATTAACTCTGAATGAATTAAGTATTTTTAAAATTGTCCTTCATTTTCACTGTGCCACCTGGTGTGTGCTTTTATAAAAACATGAACTTATGGCTATTACTATAAAGTTATTTTTTCCTGTTTTTAATTGAGATGAAACTGAACAAAAGATGGATGATTTTAAGCTGAACAGTTCAGTGACATTTAGTAAATCAATATTTTGCAATTGCTGTCTCTACCTACTTTCCAAAATATTTTATCAAACAAAAGAGAAACCTCATGTTCATGACATGATTATTCTCCATTTCCTTCTTCCCCAAGGCCTTGGTATTTAACTATATATTTTATATATGTGTAATCACAAAATAGGTAGCTCATTTGATCTGGCTTCTTTCATTTAGCATCGTTTATTGAAATTCCTTGTAGCATGTATTGCACCACATTTCTTTAGTGGTATTCTACTATTCCATTGTATGTAAATACTAAATTTTGTGACCAATTCATTGATTCATGGGTATTTGGGGTTATTTCCACCATTGAGATTTGTGACTAATGCTGCTATGAACATGTATGTACTTGCATTTGTCAAACTTCTTTCTTTTAGTTCTTACAGTATGGGCCTTCTAGTGCATATGTTGGGTCATAAGGTACCTATGTTTATCATCTTGAAGAACCACCTACATGCTTTGCAGAGAGGCTAAACCATTTTTATATTCTGAACAGCAACACTCAAAGGTTCCAATTTGTCCATATCGTCACCAATACTTGAAAAAAAATATCCTCCCATTGTGGAGTGGTACCTCACTGTGATTTTGATTTTCAACTTCCTGAGGACTCATGAAAAGCTTATTTTCATATGCTTCTTGGCCACTTGTATGTATTCTGGGAGACATGTATTCAAAACATTTTGTTGTTTCTTAAAACAAAATCCTAACTTATCTGTTGTTGAATTGCAAGAATTCTTTATATTTTCTGTATAACAGATCTTTATCAGATATATTACTTGCAAATATTTCTCACACTTTGTAGTTAGTATTTTTCATTTCCTTGATAATGTCATTTAATATGTGTCATTAATTCTAAAGATGGCATATATATATATAAATATATATATGTATATATATAGAGAGAGCCATTATGATGTATATATATCATTACTTGTGCTTTTCATGTTATAACTGAGAATCCATGGTTCAATCCAAGGTCATGATTATTTATTTTTATTCTTACCCTTAAGAATTTTATAGTGTCTCTTCCTATATTTAGGCAATTGATCTATGTTGGGTTAATTTTTTTTATGTGTTGTGAGGTAGAGAGCCAATTAAATATTTTTTCTCTTGTATATTTGGTTGCCACATCACAATTATAGAAGAGACTATTCTTTCCTACTGAACAGTCTCAACACTCTTAACCAAAATCATTTGGCCCATAGCTTCCATTAGCACTTTAATTATGTGTATGACAGTTTAACTATGTGTCTAGTAATTTCAAAAGTTGTAACTCCTCGAAGTCAGTTTTTGTTAATTTTATCTGTGAATTTAATTTATTTCTCATTGCTTTGCATGTTTCACAGGTTTTGTCAAAGATAGAACATTTTATTTTATGGTAATGGGTATAGAAGGGCATTCTATCTCTGAGATATACCCCCAGCCCAATTTTTTATTATTTTTATTTTGAAATGGGAACTAAGTTTCAGAGGGCCATATTAAGCTGCTGAGGTTGACCATAAGCCTGCAATCTTCTTGTCTCAGCCTCCCATATACTGAGATTAGAAGCACACGCCAGCACACCTGGTTCAAACACTTTAGGTACTGCAATGCAGTAACTCTGAAAACCAGATTCTTCTCCCTGCTAAGGTTTTCTTTTTGTCACTTCCTGTAGTACAGGCCTGTTTATTTAGTTATTTATTTTCTAATAAAATATTAATTCTTCATTCTATGTTTTGTGATCTCTGAGTGCTTGCTCATATAAAGGAACAACAAATAGACATTGGACCTCCACACAAGGAGGAAGAGAATGAAAAGACAACAGAAATATAAACCTGAGAATTCTGAAAACAGAAGAATAAAGACCAATGAGGAAACAATAGTTCTGTATTCATCAGCATTTTTACTGCTATAATCCAAAGATCTGATCATATAACTTAGAGAAAGAAAGGTTTATCTGCTCACGGTTTCAGGTTCAGTCCACATGAGGCCAGCGACCATGAATCTCAGGGCATGGTGGAGAGAAGCAGAGAGAGGGAGAGTGAAAGACTATACTCTTACATTGTGGAGGTCAGAAACAATGGAGGGATCAGGAGGAGGAGGAACCATACATAATCCCTAAAGCTTCAGTCCCAGGGACCCACCTTCTTCAGCCACACCCTACTGGCCTGGGTCACCACCCAGATAAATCCATTATAGTGGATTTACCCACTACTGAGATTACAACCAAGCCCCACTTCTAATGTGAGGGCTGGGGAGACATTCTATTTCCAAATCATTACACTTTGCCTCTGTCCCCCTTGACCTTATGATTACCTCTCAATGAAAAAATGCAGTTAGTCTGCTCCAAGAGTTTCCAAAGTCTTAACAGTTGGAAGCAGGATCACTCAAAAGTCTCAAAGTTCAAAATCTCCTCTGAGACTCAAAGTGTACTCTTGGAAACCCATGTAAAAGAAAATAAAAATAAAAATAAAAATAAAATGACATGCATCCAATATACAATGACAAAGAGAAAACATTTGCATTTCAAAGGGAAGAGATAGGGCCATAAAAAAGAAGTAATGGGACCAAAAGAATATTGAAAACTGGCAGGACAAGTATTTGATCCTGCAGCTCCATTTTTGGTATTTGGGGCACATGACAGGAAGATTGATCCGCAGGGGCCCTGAGCAGCACCATTCCTGCAGCCTGGATGATTGCAATGGGTGGTGTACTGACTGTCCCAGCCTGGCTAAATGGCTTGCAGCTAAAATCCTTTCTTCCCGTTGTTCCATGTGTCTGGTGTTTATAAATATTGGGGCTGTTTCTTGTAACCTTAGCGTTACCCTCACAGCTTCACAAACTGTCCCATTTGGGCCAGGGATGGGATTCCAACCTGTCATGAAACATGTTTCCTGGTTTCCCAGGCCTTCTTTGAAATATGGGGGGATATATTCATAGCCATCTTTTTCCAGCAAAGGCAGCATTATATGAGGGCAGAAATGGACCACCAACAGAAAGAGTAGTCAGGTCGTCTTTAATCACTGTAGCTGAGCTCACCTCCATCTTAACCATGGAAAAGTCCATCCTCATCATCAGTGATGTTGGGCCTACCTCCATCTTGACCACTGCAGAGCCCATCCTGATCAAAGCCACAGGGAAGGGACATGAATGCAAATCACCACCCTTGTTCCTAATCAAAGCATTCAACCTCCCTTCAGTCACCTTACTTTCTTTCACAACACCATTTCTCTGGGTCCCAGCTTTACAAATATGCCTTTCTGGATAAACTGCAAATCTATAAAGACTCTCTGCTTTACTTTCTGCTCCTAAAATTTGGTGTACAATTCACTGAATACAAACATCAATATCCTTAATGAAGTTTGGATATTTTGCTGTTTTGAGATTTCATCTGCCAGTATTAATAAGTGTGTCATCTTTAAATTTGGTCTCACCAAATTTTAAGGTCATGGGCAAAATGCCAATAAGTTTCCTGCAAGAATGTAACACTGTGGCCTCTACTCTATTTTCCTATGGAATGCTCTTTGTCCTCCAAAATCACCTGAGCACAGTCTCTACCAACTGCCTTTCTAGCCACATTCTGGTCCTTTCAATTTTCTCTTACAAACCAGTTCTAAAGACTCACAAAACACATGGTCAGACTTAGATATAGCAGCAACCCCACTTATCTGATACCCATTTCTATTATCATCATCATTGTCCACTACTATAATCCAAAAGACCTGACCATGAAACTTACAGGAAGGAAGATTTATTTGCTCACCATTTCAGGTTCGGGCCAGGGACTACGGATCAAGGGCATGGTGGCAGGAAGCAGAGGGAGAGTGTAAGGTTTTGATCTTACATCGTGGAGTCCAGAAACAAGAAAGCAATCAGAGGGATGAGGAACCATATATAATCCCCATGGCTGCAGCCCCAGAAATCCACCTTCTCCAGCCACACTTTACCAGCCTGGGTTACCACCCAGATAAATCCATTACAATGGATTGAACCGTATCCTACTTCCAACATGAGGGCTATGGGGACATTCCCACAACTCAACGAAAAGGGATATCAACGATGCTGAGCTTTATAAAATGCCAGTAGAATTCAGAATTTTGATTTTTGATATGACCAAAAGATTTAGAAATGAAATGAGAGAAAGTGTACAGAATAAGAAAGAGCATAACAATAGAGAAATTGAGGACCTAAGTAAGAACCAAAAATAAGCCCTGAACAAAATGAAGGAGACAATAAATGAAACAAAGACCTCAATAGAAACCACCTCTGGCAACTTAGATCACATGAAAAAAGAGTCTCAATCTTGGAAGACATCTCATTGAAAACTGACCACACAGTCAACAATATAGAGAAGACAATACAACATGACCAGAATATTCCAGAAATATGGACTAATATGAAAAGGCCTAACTTATGGATATAGGCATTAAAGAAGTTCTAGAAGGACAAAAGAAATTAGAAACCACATCGTAGAAATAATATGAGAACTTCCAAAATATAGAAAATGAGATGTACATCCATACATAGGAGATATTCAGAACCCCAATTAGAAAAGATCAAAGAACTTCACCACACTAATAATGAAAATCACTAATATAGATATTAAGGAAAGAATCTTAAATGCAACAATTATTCAGCAAATTAGAATGAGATGGGATTCTTCCAAATTTCTATGAGGTCAGTATCACTTTAATACCCAAACCTAATAAAAATAGCTTAAGTAAAGAAAATTACTGAACAATATCTTTGATGAACATAGATACAAAAATTCTACACTAAAACCCTAGACAGGCAAAATTTTAGACTAAAACCCTAGACAGGCAAAAATTCTAAACAAAATACTCATGGTACACATTTAAAACCATATCAAGAAAATTGTACACCATGACCAAGTTGGTTTCATTCTAGAGATACAAGGCTGGATTAACATAAGCAAATCAATATGTGTAATTTACCACATAAATAGAACTAATGACAAAGATCATATGATCATCTCAATAGATGTTGAAAAAGCATTTGACAAAGTCCAACATCCATTCCTTTTAAAGACTGTAGAAAATTGGAATAGAAGGAATATACTTCAACATCATAAAGGCAATATGCGAGAATTCTCTTTAAAATCAGGAACAAAAAAAAGAGGCCTGCTATCACCATTCCTTTCTAATACAACTCTTGAGACTCTAGTCAGAGTGATAAGGCAAGGAAGAAAATTGAAGGAATGCAAATATGAAAGGAAGAAATTAAATTACCTCTATTTGCAGATGACGTGATCCTACAAGTAGAAGACCCAAAAAACTCAACCAAAAGACTTCTAGAGCTGATTAACAAATTCAGCAAAATAGCCAGATACAAAATCAATCTAAAAAAATCAGAAACTTTTCTATATGCCAACCATGATTCCACTGAAAAAAAATCCAGAAAACAATTTCCTTTACAGCAACATCAAAAACAATAAAATACCTAGGAATAAATCCAACCAAGTAGATAAAATACTTCTACAATGATAATTATAAAACACTAAGGAAAGAAATTGAAGATCTTTGAATGGAATGATTTCCATGCTCGTGTATTGTTAGAATAAATATTATCAAAATGGCCATTCTACCAAAAGTGATCGACATATTGAATGCAATCTTTATCAAAATACCAATGCCATTCTTCACAGAGCTAGAAAAATCAGTCCTATATTTTATATGGAAAAACAATTGTTTTGGAATAGCCAAAGCAATTATCTGGAATAAGAACCATGTAAGAAACATCATGATACCAGTTTTCAAATAATGTTGCAGAGCCATAGTAATAAAAATAGCATCACATTGGCACAGAAAGAAACACATAGACCAATGGAACAGAATAGAAGACACAGAAACAAATCCACACACTTACATCCAAATGATTGGTGCGAAAAACACAAAGGTGCCAAAAACACACAGAGAAAATACCATTGTTGAAAGTCTTTTCAACATATGATGTTGAGGAAACTGGTTATTCACTTGTGAGAAAAATGGAATTAAATTCTTACCTCTTACCCTGCACAAGAGTCAACTCAAGATGTATCAAATTCCTGTAAATTAGACCAGAGAATTCGAAATTACTAGAGGAGGGTATAGGTCTACCAATCCAAAATATAGGTACTGGTAGAAACTTCCTCAATAAGACTCCATGGGCACAATAAATTAAAATGAGGATTAATACATGGGATTGCATTAAACTAAAAAGTTTCTGTTCATCAAAGGAAATCACTAAGAATCTAAAGAGAGAATCCACAAAATGGAAGATCTTTGGCAGCTATTCCTCTAATAGAGGACTAATATCTTGAATATACAAATTACTTAAAAGACTTAGCACTAAAATTTCAAATAACCCAATCAATAAATGGGCAATTGATGTAAATAGACACTTCACAGAGGAAGAGTCCAATAAATATATAAAAAAGTTCAATATCATTATCAGTTAGGGAGATGCAAATCAAAAGTACATTGAGATTACATCGAACCCCAATTAGAATGACAATTATTATGAAGTCAATAATACATACTGGTGAGGATGTTGGGAAATAGTGAAATGAATGTGTTCCTTACTGGAGTTCTTGTCTAGAAACTGTGAAGAATGACACTTGCAAACAACAAAAAGGCATGCAGAGAGTTTATTGTAAAGAGAACTGGGAAGAGAAAAGGAGACAGAACACGCCTGAGGGCAATGAGGATCCTGGAGTCTGGTAGCTGCCTTCTGAACACTACTGGGGAGTAGCCCAAGCCACGCACCATCAATTACAAACTGCTTTCTCTAAAAGTCTATGCAATCTACCAAAGAGTGGTTCAGGTCACCACTATGGGCCTCGGTCGGCTTTGATGCACAGCGGGTGTCTCTTGGTCACTACCCAGGAGTTGCCTGGGCCAAGTGCCATCAATTACACATGGCTTTCTCTCAAAGCCAACATTACCTGTGTGAGAGAGAAAAGCTCCCAAAAGGGAGGGGTTCTCAGAATGGGTAACCATATAGAGTGACTTGTCTAGGGGTTTATATACTTCTTTGAGTTCCCTTTTTTTTAGTTGGTGGTCCTAGAGGCAGTTTCCTGGGATTTAGATAGTGTTCTTTTTGTGTCTCCTTTTCCTGGGTGGGATCCCAGACACTGCTTCCTGGACTCTCCTGGAATCTCTGGGGATGGCTTATCAGCAGGAACAACTGGAGTTCTGTGAACCTCTGGCCACTCTCAGGAGGCTTTTGTTCAACATTTATGAGGTCTGATCTTTTCAGGAGTTTTGGAAGGTAGTTAGCATCTGTTGCCTCTCAGGAAATTAAGTCTTTCCACTGTTGCCCTCTGACCCTATCTGTTTACTTCTTTGCTGCCTCCTCAATAGACAAACTTATACAAAGTTAGTAGAATTGCAAATTGGTGCAGCTGCTATGGATATCTGTGTGGAAATTCCTCAGAAAACTGGGAATGGATCCACCATATCATTCAGCTTTACCACTCTCAGGTATCTTTCCAAATACCCAGGGACTGAAATCAGAATATAATAGTAATACATGTATATCCATATTTATAACAGCATAATTCATAATAGCAAATTAAGGAATCAACCTAGATTTCTATAAACAGGTGAATGGACTACAAAATTATGGGATATACACACAATGGAATTTTACTCAGCAATAAGGAAGAACAAAATAACATAATTTTCAGAAAAAAAATGATATACCTGGAGAAAATTTTGTTAAGTGGAGTAAGCCAGTTATGAAAAGTGAAAGGTCATATGTTTCCTCTCATAAGTGGATACTAGGGAGTAATTGGGATGCAAGAGGGACTTTAGATAATGGAGAAGAAACCCTAGTAGAGGGATAAAGGGAGGATGGCTGGGGAAAGGGTAAATTAATGAAGGAAATATCTCCATTGACATTATATACATATGTGAGAATACCAATGTCAATCTCAATATCATGTATGGTGAAGGGGGGAGAGTGGGGATGGAGCCAGGAGAAAGATCAGCAAGTGCTGTGTGCATGTACGTCACTGTCACTCTGAACTATGATGTGAATCTACAATGCACCAATAAAAGTATAAAACAAAGAAAAATGGAGAGAAATAAAAATAAAGGAAAGAAAAGAAGAAACAACACTAAATAGTCTCTCCCAATATCTACAGATTGTTTCTGGGCTGGGGCATTCCTTTAATATCTATCCAGACTGTTTACAACTCTGTCTTAGCCTTCACTTCCTGTTTTCACTGAGCCTAGAAATCATCCAGAGTTGAAAGTATACATTTTTCTATGAACATGAAGCATTTAGTTGGCATGCATTTAGATTTCTAAATTCTCTGCTATAAACAAGTGCTTTTGAATGTCCTAATTTTCCAAAGAAACTCCCTGCAGCATTTTTTCAAGTCTTTTGCTATTCTATTGGATGTCTTACCCCTCTTCTGCACCATGCAGTCATATGCTGCTTACTAACTTACTAAACTTCTAAGGCAGTCTTATTGCCTTTCTGCCCTAAATGAATTATAAATTATGTGAAATAGAGATAATCACCCTGTATCAGTCTTTCAGGTGATCCTAAGTCAGGTTAAATATTTTTTAAAAAATATATTATTCTCATCAAATAAGATCTGCTTTGCAACCTCTAGGACCAGGGTTCACTGTCACGCACTGAAAATATGTGCTTCCTTCTATAAGCCTGGGGGAGTTAGGGCATGAAAAAAATCAGCTTTCTACAATTTTAATTTCCTTTTCTTTGATTCAGCATTGTCTCAGGTGCAGACAACTCGTTTTCTGTAGTCTTGCTCAAGGTAGTTCTAACAGTTTATACCTTATTTGTTGTTGTTGTTTCCTATGAAGGTATTGGCACTTGGAAGTGCCCACCCCTCCATGGTCTCTGAAGCTTAGTATAAATATTTGTTTTTTAATCTTCCCTGCCACCTACATTATGTCTTTTCTTCCTTCACATATAACATCCACATATAACATTCACATAAAATGTGGTCTCCCTTTTTCCAACGGCAAAGGATGAGGAGATACTATCCTAGAAAGCATTTCTCTTCTGAGCCTCCAATGTTTCAGAGTTTCTCTTAAACTATTATCATTTTTCTGCCCTATTTCCTTTTTTTTGTTTTGTGGTACTAGGGATTGAACCCAGGGGCATGCTACCTCTGAGCTACACCCCCAGCCCTATTTTTTATCCTTTTTTTTTGAAAACAGGTCTCACGAAGTTGCGGAAGGCCTCACTAAGTAGCTGAGGCTGGCCGCGAACCCGGATCCTCCGGTCTCCGCCTCCCAAGTAGTGGGATCACAAGCGTGCACCACCATGCCTGGTTCTGCCCTATTTCTTTTTCCCCTCACTAGTAAGTAGGGTTGAGAGTTTTGACTAAAGAGGTTGTGTACCATTTTTGCCTGTCTGAATTAAATCCACACTAATTGCAAACCAGTCTTGTGGCAGGAGTTGAGCTCAGTGCTAGCTAGGGAGCTGGCAAGATAAAGAAGGCTGACCTCTATTCTCATGCCATGTGTCTTTGGCCGCACCCACTCTTCTCTGCTATTTGACGTATTGTACACACACTGGGTGAATAGATTAATAGCATGCAGTTGTTTAATGATGGTTCCCACTTACAGATCCAATAAGGGTGCTCAATAAATGACTCATATCTTAGGTTCTTTTCATATATAACCCTGTTTAATGATCAGAACTAC
The DNA here is from genome assembly GCA_004027185.1 of Glis glis. Lineage (NCBI taxonomy): Eukaryota > Metazoa > Chordata > Mammalia > Rodentia > Gliridae > Glis > Glis glis. The sequence continues at coordinate 44,548 of PVJS01000339.1, forward strand.
TAATAAGGAAGCTATGAGTATACCTATGATTTAACTGATAAAACTGAGATTCAGTTAAATTTTTCTTTCTTTCTTTTTTTTGTGGTACTGGGGATTGAACCTGGAGGCATTTTACCTCCAAGCTACACCCCCAGCCCTGTTTTTTATTTTTATTTTGAAACAGAGTCTCACTAGATTGATGAGAATCTCACTACTCACTGAGGCTGTCCTTGAACCTGCGATCTTCCTGTCTTTGCCTCCCAAGTACTGGGATTACAGGCATGTGCCATCACTACACCTGGCATCAGATTAAATCTTTAACTGTGTTTTCTGAGTAGTTGATGCATAAAGCTGAGGTTTGTCTTTCTACTCAAACTCATTGTTTGACATAAAACATTATCATTTGTTAACAGAGTGACTTTCCATAAATTCTGATATTTTTTAGTAGAAACTTCATTTATATCGTACTTATTATAATCATCCATTTCTGGGGGAAATGAAAGAAATATTTTACATTAAAGCTTTTGAAGAAGCATGTAACTTTTCTGCTCATAAATTGAATATAGACAGGAAACAAAAGTTTAATTTGCATAATACAGTCAAATCACATTATCTAGGCCTTTCCCCTGAAAATCTTTCACAAATTGCAAAGCTGCATGATAAACCAAAATTGAAAATGAATTTCTACATTAGTTATTGTAATTGCCAGGAAAGTATAATGGAAGTCCCCCAAATTCATATTTTCTGTGTGTGTCAAAGGGCATCTCTATATGGGTCTTCTAAATAACACATTTCATTAAAATAACCTCTATATTAAGTATTACATTCAGGTTTTTTCCTTTTCTATTTCCAAGATTATTTTCTTGTCTTCTAAATCCTATATTCCACCTGATCCTCGTATTCCTTTCCTCAATCAGATTAGCCACCTGTGCCCACATTCTGATCTAGCCTTATGCAGTAGATTGAATAATGAAGCCCCAAAGATATCCACACCCTAATACCCAAATTTACTAGTTATAGGACACTCGGTAGATGTAGCTAAGTCAAAATTCTTGTTGTGGAGGACTTATCCTGGAACGCCCTGGTTGACCTAATACAGGTATAAGAGTCCTTATAAATGTGAGGTAAGAGGATAAGAGACTGAAAAGTGTTGTGGTGACAAAGTATAGATATGCTTTGAGGATGAAGGAAGGGGCCACAATAGAAGAAGCAGAGAAAAATATTCTCCCTTGGAGTAACCCAAAGGAATACAACCTTGCCTACACTTTCATTTTGGCTGTGTAAGACTCACTTTGGACTTTTGATTCTCAAATCTAGAAAGCAATATATTTATGTTGCTTTAAACCATTGAGTTTGTGGAAATTCATTAGAAGAAAACACTAATATGCCCCATTCCTCTCTCCTTTCTTTAATACCAATGCCATGACATCTGTCGAAGATCCTAAAGATATTCTTCTGCAAAGCCATCTGCTACAGAATTCTAATTAAGCTCTTAATGATGCCTTGTTTTAGGATGCAAAGTAAAAATGCTTTTTAAAAACACTACAGTATGAACTTAGACCTTAATACACGCAAAATTCCTATCTACTTAATACAAATATAAACAATATCCTACTTGTGTGGTGGTAGGTTCTTTTCTTTTTTTAAATTTTTTTCTAGATGGGTTCCTTTCCAAGTACCCATCAAATCACATGACTGTTCTGTCACATGACTATTAAAATTGAGAAAAATTCACATATTCCAATATTACCCAAAATAAGACACAATCCATAGTTTAGATATTCAACCAAGACAACAAATCCTGAGAGTCAGCAGGAGCACTTTAGTATAAGATCTTGTTCCCAAGGACAAAGATGTTCTCAAAAGTAAATTAAGAGTTTGCAAAACTCTCTGAGGAAGTGAGAATGTGGGTTGGGCCAGAGCTAACCCAGAAGCTAGAGAAGGGTCTCCAACCTCTGGCTTGACTTTCGAATCATGTGAAATGGTATGCGTGGGGAAAGCAGGGCATGAATGAAGAATGGGTATCAGGTGTTGTCTCCCATTTGAAAATATAGTTTTGATTTAATAAGCTGTATTTTCAGGCAGTATTGGGTTTACATAAAATTAAAGAAAAAAATGCTGATATTTACTGTGTATCCTTGTTCACTCCTCTTTCCTCTCAGTTTCCCATTTTTAACATCTTGCCCTGGGGTAATGCGTCTGTGCCAACTGGTGAAGCACACTGAGATGTCGTCACTACATTCCTCAGTTTGTGACATTCAAAGAGGATATGTGTTTTGACAGATGTGCAAGTTCATCTATCAAGAATCATTGTATCACACATAAAAAAGAGGCGCATTGTGCTAACAAACAAGTTTGCTTATCAGATATATTCATGCATTCACAATTTTATCTTCCTATATCCTAAAACTTAGATTTTGCTTATTTACAACAAACCAATTTTCTTGGCATTGAAGTACACTTAAGGTGGTCCCTGAAATCTCCCTTCCTCTGGAATTGGTGTCCAAACCAACTTCATACAAAGACAAACTTGTTTGTTCATTTTGCAGAGATGGCTCAGTCTTTCTGGTGACTGTACGTTTGCTCTTGAAGTTTTCACAACTGGAATGATTCTTTTTTAGTTCTCCATTTTGCAAATTATTGAAAAGCCCCTGTCCAAATTTTATCTGTTTTGACCATTCTTCTGTTCCATGCCCGGCTTTTTCATCCTATGAATTCCTAAAAGAAGCATTGTCTCTATGCTGTGTATCTCATGGTTATTCATGGACACCCTGAACCCCTCTTAATATATCATATGTTACTGTTGATGTTTGTTATGTGTATATCCTGAGCATTCGGAATCAACATGAAAGTAGACAGTATTTGTATGTGTCAGAATTCTTGCAGCCATAATCTAAATATCTGACCACATACCTTAGAGGAAAGAAAATTTATTTTCTTACGGTTTGGGGCTCAGTCCATGTGAGGCTGGGGACCTCCGATCTCAGGGTGTGGTGGCAGGAAGCAGAGACAGGGAGAGCACATGGGCACTTTACATCACGGAGGCTGGAAGCAAAAGAGAGAGAACTGGGGGAGGAGGAACCATTTATATAATCCCCAAGGGAGCACTCCAGGGATTACCTCCTCCAACCACATCATACTGGCTTACCAGGTACCACCCAGATAAATCTATTACAATGGATTTATCCACTTCTGGGATTATAACCCTCCTGACTCAATTACATCAGCTGCAAACACCAATTTATGAGCTCTTCAAGGGGCCGTTCTATATCTAACCAGAACAGTGTTTTTCTCCAGCTTTCATTGAATCCAGTAGAGGGTAGTCACTAGATATGTTTGTATTGATTGGCAACTACATACATATTAATATATATATGTAATTGATAAAATTAGCATAAATATATATGTAATATATATATACACATATTTCCTGTAGTGTTCAAATTTCCTGTTTTTAAGTGAAAGAATATCTTTAGTGTTCTTGCTGTCATTAAGGAAATCCCTCTTGTGTGGATTATTTTATAATACTAGCAACAATAAGGCAACATATGTGAACTGAAGGGAAGGGTGCTCCTGATAAAAACACAATACAAGAATGGCTCAGTGAAAGGGAGGGTGGTGCGGGCGGGTGATCGACTGCACTTTCCATGCTCGCAGTGAAGTTAAAGGGCTGTATGGATAGTTAAAAAATTGTCCAAACCTCGGTATCAACAAGCACATACTTCAACAAGTGCATAGAGCACAATCGCACAGCATCCCGCACATTGATAACAAGGTAAACTGGACATTCAGCTGCAAGACAAACCGGAGGGTATTTGATATTGGATCATAAACACTTAGGGGAGGCGATTTTTCCTTTCCTCAGGGAGCTGGCCACTTCCCTATCCCTAACCTGGCTCATGTTGGTCATGCAAAATATGCGCCCCTAAGGACCACATTGTCCAGAGGTCTCACTTAAGGACTCCCTGAGGACTGCAGGCTTGGAAGTCTCGCCTGTGGGGAGAGCTCATGTTCTGCCAGGGACCATTGGATTTGGGACTCTTGTCAGCTGTGTGCGAGCCCAGATTGTTTCTTATCTTGATTTGATGAGTTACAAGTGTACATACTGTGTATGGCATGCTGTAGTGTGATTGTCTATTTTGGTTTCTGTGCTTGATGCTGTAATCCATTTTCTTTCATAATAAATGACTCTTGTTTCTGACAAGTCTGGCAATCTGATTCTTTCTTCTATGGAAACGAGATCTCATGTGAACATCCCTGGCCAGCGTGGCCAGGAGAGGAGTGGGAAGGGTGTATTGAGGAGACTCCAACAGTCACGGAAAGAATGCAGACCTTCAGACCTACAAATCCTGCTTTTCTATGCCCTTCATTTTTCCTTCATTTGTTCATTTGTAGATCCCTGTCATGCACTGTGTGTGGTGTGTGTGTGCGTGTGTGTGTGTGTGTGTGTGTGTGTGTGTTGGCATAACTGTCCTCTTCGTAAAGGCTGCTTGGATGTCTGCATCACTGGAGGGGTGAGCACACAGGTCTCTTCAAAGACACACAGATCACCTTGCTTCAGCAGTCATTTCACAGTTCCATCTCCCTTCATGGAAAAGACGATTGACAAATAGTGACCCTCAGGTAAGTCTAGATGTAGAAGGCACAATTCCCTGCCCAGGGTCTCACCCCGCAGTGGGAGAGCTGAGAAATCCATGGCGCTGATGATTTTAGGATACTGTTTGATCTTCTTTTGATAGAACACTCACTCTGAAGGTAGTCTAAGGTAGATGGGAATCATGGCTGGGATGGGCAGGATGTGGTAAGGAAATGAAGTTATTTTATGAAGGAGCCACTGTGGGCCTCTCCCTGAGCTTCTGTGTCATTCAGTGCTCCACACAGCCCTGCTAGATGCATGGTCATCTTTCACAGCGCTGCTCACACGGAGTCTCCCATGTTCCAAAGTTGCCCCTGAACCAAGATTCACACCCCACCTATCCTAATCCAAAGTTGATATTCTTCCCCTCTCTTCTGTCAAAGGCTGAATAATGGAGTGAGAAAAAAGGATGCTATTTTATATGCCCAAGGTCTGGCAGCTATAAAATAGTGAAATGTGGCCGGGCGTGGTGGTGCACGCTTGTAATCCCAGTACTTTGGGAGGCGGAGACCGGAGGATCCGGGTTCGCGGCCAGCCTCAGCGCTCTCTCTCTCTCTCTCTCTCTCTCTCTCTCTCTCTCTTTCTCTCTACCTAGTGAGGCCTTCTGCAACTTCGTGAGACCTGGTTTCAAAGTAAAGTATAAAAAAATAGGGCTAGGGGTGTAGCTCGGAGGTAGAATGCCCCTGGGTTCAATCCCCGATACCGCAAAAAAAAAAAAAATAGTGAAATGTGTGTTGAAAAACAATTTACTGTGACGCCAAACCCGTGCTGCCTATACAAGGGGTTAATATTTTCTACTCAGGGAAGTGTTTTAAAAGTTAATGAAAATGGCATCTAAAACACAACCTTTTTTTTCCCTACTGAGTTATAGTCTTATGAAGAAAGAAAATTAAAAATGAAAAACAGAAACAAAAACAAATAACAATTGGCCTCCCAGTGCCAGTGATCATTAGTGGGCTTGTTTGCAAGCGGAATGAGGGCCTGCGCGTGGGCTTCTGTAGTTTGCTTTAACAACCTGAGAAACTGGAAAACTCATATCTTACCTGTGTCATTCAGGCTTTAAATTCAAAAAGAAGAACTATGATGCTTCCATGTGCTTTGCTAATTGCTGATGATGACTGATCATTTGGGTTAATATTAACGGTTTTCTCCGATTTTGATTTAGACTTAGTGCAAACTAGGACCCTTTTTAAATCTCTCATATCTACCAGGGCCATCTGCTCATTGGGTAAAGAGGCTGCTTTGTGTTTTGGGTTTATTAGAGTGCTCAGAACTTGACAGATATTTCAGATATATTTGCGCCCATGCATGGGGCAGATCCGGTCACTAGAGCTACTAATGTTATACCATCAGGTAGAATCCACGTGTCTGTTGCTCATGCAGCCTGTACCAAGTCATCACTGTGGGGAGCTGCATTATTATTTTTCTTCAGATGTCAGTGGGACCAATTGCTGACTTTGTTTCTTGATAAATATGTGTGGAATTTCTGACCATATGAAGTACAAAACTTATAAACAGATAAAGAATACAAGAACGTGAAAATACCATCCTGGAGGCGGACAGATGATGCATGATAGGGTACTAAGGAAGCTGAGAAGTACCCTCTTTCTTTACAAGGATAGATTACTAAAAAATTAAAAAATAAAATTATCCATAGACTAAATGTGTAAATGGGGTGGAGGGAGAGAGACAGAGAAGTTTGTGAGCAGCTTTTTCAGAATTCTTTGAACTTTGCTAAGGGACCTCCATCTGTAGCTAATTAAGAAAACAATGTCAGCCAGGCATAGTGGTGCACACCTGTAAACCCAATACTTGGGAGGCCGAGACAGGAAGATTACTGATTTGAGGTAAGCTTCAGTAATTTAGCAAGGCCTTCAGCAACTTAGCAAATCCCTGTTTCATAAACAACAAAAAGTGCTGGGGGCAGCTCAGAGGTAGAATACCCCTGCACCACACACACACACACACACACACACACACACACACACGAAGACACATGTATGTAATGATCTCCACTGCTACTGTATCTTATGGGGTGAGACTGACCTTTGTCTTTTTATCCCAGGAGTACAACATTCTGATGTCACAGAATTGGTAAGTAAAATATTTAGGATTCTAATTCTTGCTTGTCTTCAAAGCTTTCTCTACATTTGGCCATGTTTCAGGGGGTTACAAAGAATAATTTTATATATGTCCCATGTCATATACATATATATATATATATATATATATACACACACATGCACATACATACATACATACACACAGACATATATATATATTTATATAACAAAAATATATAATAGAAAAAGCATGTATACACACACACACACATGCACACACACACACACATATGGCAATCAGATGGTCCAAAGTTTATGCTTCTCCTTTAAACTTTGTGTGTGTGGGGGTAGTAGGGATTAAACCTAGGGGTGCTCTACCTCTGGACTACATCCCTAGCCTTAATTTTTTTTTTCAAATAGAGTCTTGCTAAGTTGTTTGAGGGTCTCATTAAGTTAATGAAGCTGGCCTGGAACCTGTGATCCTCCTGTCTCAGCCTCCCAAGTACTGGGATTATCGGTGTGTTCCACCATACCCAGTGGTTCTCCTTTAAATTACTACTTTATTGGTTCTGTTTACTGGAATCCTTTTTTTTTTTTTTTTTTTTGGCGGTACCAGGGATTGAACGCAGGGGCGTTCTACCTCCGCGCTATACCCCCGGCCCTATTTTTTATACTTTATTTTGAAACCAGGTCTCATGAAGTTGCGGAGGGCTTCACTAAGGAGAGAGAGAGAGAGCTGAGGCTGGCCGCGAACCCGGATCCTCCGGTCTCTGCCTCCCAAAGTACTGGGATTACAAGCGTGCGCCACCACGCCCGGCTACTGGAATCCTTTGAGTAGAGCACTATGGCACCATTTAAGTCTGTATGTGGCAAGCACTTATCCCAGTACCAAGAAAAATAATAACAAACTACAAACACACAAGAATAGCAATGGCCAATGTTTATTGAATCCATGCAATTTTCCAGGAAAACCAAAACAGTAAGATATTCTTGCCTTGTATAAGAGAAAACAGGCACAGAAAAGTTAACCAAATCAGAGTTGTGATTTAACACTAATACTCCTGGCGCCCAAACTCACATTGTTAACCACAACACAAGGCTCTACAAATATCCTCATGGGTGCCTATCATGTATGCATTTTTATGATCCACAAGGCAGTTGTGTTTTAAAAATGCTCACTTATAAAAAGTAAGAATGTTCATCTACATATAAAATGCCCCATTGCTTCCTCAAAATCGTTTCTGCCTATAGGGTCATTTTAGACCAGTTTTTTTTTTTTTTACTTATCATTTTCTTTGCAAATCTGCATGCTATTTGGTTAACAAATCAATTTCCTAAAAGATCTAAAATCTCTGAGAACAAAGCCATTTAAGATGACTTAGCCAGCCATCTCTTGGGTCATGTTGAAACTTTCAGTCACCTGTCTATGAATAGCAGTAGGAATGGAGCAGATTAAGTGTTTCCGCAGCAAAAATTTATTATACTCTCTAAAGGTGCTCACATGAACACAATTCTGGTTTTGAAACATAATGCAGAGTCTTCACGCTGAGTAAGAGAATCAAGCCCAGTGACAAGGACCGCTGCGGGCTGGCTTGGGCTGGGAGAGGCAGGATTGCACTAGGGTACTGGGCTGGTAGAGCTTGCCATCCGTTCTGAGCATCCTTTTGTCTTGCTGATACATTATTAATGCCTTGTATACAAGGACTGCAATGTACCAGCCCTGCCTCAGGGAGCTGTACTTGAGATAAAATGAAGGAAATCAGCATATTTCTCATGTCATTTGGTTTAAGTTAGGCCTACTCTCTAGGCAGAGGAAGCATTTTGAATTATAATTATATATGGATATGTTTATTTGATTCTGGGTCAAGCTACTCAACTTTCAACTAAACCAGTCATTGTGCTTCGGTTTGGGTTCTATGGAAGGACTCTGCAAGTGCTGTCTCCTGATCTCAAGTTGAAAGTCAGTGTGCCACCACTAAGCATTTGATTTCTGTATTTCATACTTGCCCGTTTGCCAAGAGAATTCACTTTGCATCAGCTGCCTTTAGCTCCCTGTTGATTCCCATTTTGCTCTCTAGCTGGCTCTATATGTTAATTTACAATTTCTGCCGTGTCCTAGGGCTGTTTTTGCTTCAGTAAAGCCATAATAAATGTAAGTTCAATATGTTTATCATATGAAGAAGGGTTTGGACTCTCATGGCTAGTCAAAAATACATGGAGTGCTGCAAAGCATCCAGAAGGTTCTTGATTTGAATTGATAAATGAGAATATATGTAATGTTTCAAAGAATCCAGAAGGTTCTTGATTTGTATTAGTGGATAAGAATACATACAGTATTGCAAAGAATCCAGAAGTTTAGTGATTTGTATTGATGGATGAGATTGAGTTTTCATTTCTAAGAAAATGAAACTCAAGTTGAACTTGAGTTTTCATTTCTAGGAAAATGCTCAACTAATATTGGCCAATGGTTTATGTGTATGCCTGTGCATGTGTGCTTGTGTTTTTTTTTTTTTTGTGTGTGTGTGGTCCCGGGGATTGAACCCAGGGGCATTCTACCTCCGAGCTACACCCCCGGCCCTATTTTTTATCCTTTATTTTGAAACCGGGTCTCACGAAGTTGCGGAGGGCCTCAATAAGTAGCTGAGGCTGGCCACGAACCCAGATCCTCCGGTCACCGCCTCCCAAGTACTGGGATTACAAACAAATGTGCGCCACCACGCCTGGCGTGGTGTTTGTGTGTGTGTATGTGTGTGTGTGTGTGTGTGTGTGTGTGTTTATAAAAAACATACTCTCTTAGTAAATTCTCCAGAGAAACAGATCCAAGGCAATGTGTACAATTATAAGTGGAGATTTATTAGAGTGGCTCATAGTATCTGAGGCTGAACAGTCCCACCATGGCTATCTACAGGCTGCAGAGCCAGAGGAATGAATAGCTGCTCAGTCAAGTGTAGTGATAATCCACGCCTGTAATCCAGTATTTGGGATGATGAAAAAGGAGGATCACAGGTTCAGTGCCAGCCTCAGCAAATTAGCAGGACCCTCTTTCAAATAAAAAGGGCTGGAGGTATAGTTCAGAGACAGAATATCCCTGGATTCAATCCCCAGTATCACAAATAAAATAAAACAAAACGAAACAAGCAAACAAAAAGCAAAACCAGTAGTTGCTCATTCCAAGGAGCTGGAAGCTTCAGAAAGACCAGTGATGTAGGCCTGAGAGCCGCCTCAGGAGGTGTGGGCACAGCCCCTATTCGAAGACTGATGAACCAGAGTCCAATGTTCACAGCCTCACTGGCAGACCCTCTTCTGCCTTTTCATCCCAGTGCCCCCGGCCTATTGCATGGAAACACCAACACAGCGCAGGTTTTCCCCGCTCGGTTTGCCCACCCACATACCAATCTTTTCTGGAAAGGCCCTCACAGACACACCCAGAAGTGTGCAGTACCAATTTTTTAGGCTTTCCTCAATCCAATGAAGTCAACACTCCCAATTCACCATCACACTTTCCAAATCTAGATTATGGCCAGAGGGGGACTATGGTTCAGAGATTTCTTGTTTGCACAGATGAGCAGTGTTTCAGCTTGGCACCTTGTACCTGCTCACTGACTCCTGTTTTATTTTGGTGTTCTCTCTCCAAGTAGAGTAGCTGAAGTAGACTTTGCCACAGCTGGAAATAAATCACTTTGCTAAAAGAGAAAACAGTTCTGAACATATGAAATAAGGATCAGACATGCTCACTCCCCAGCCACGCTCAGTGTAGGTGAGGCACGGGTCTGTGTGAACATTGAGTCCTCTGTTTACCAAGCCCAGAAGCTAAATGACCTGAAATCCTTGACTCCTGGAGAAGATGTCTTTCAAGAACTCCTGTGACAAGTGCGATCAACAGGAATTACTTGGTTAAGACATATTTCTCTAAACCAGGTGAAGGACGGATTACTTATTCATTCCAGGCATCAAAATTGTTGACTATAACAATAGCTTTATTGCATCATTTATTAAGCTCACAGTCTGTGCCAGCTTCAGTTTTAAGGGCTTTATGTGTCTTGTGTCTGTGTGAGTATTCAGAGAATACTCACAAGTCTCCTAAAAGATAGTTACTATTATTCTTCTGACTCTACAGATGAGGAAATTGAAGCACAGAGAGTTTAAGTAACTTGCCTGAAGTGACACAGCTAATACTCTGCTCTTTGTTTCCAGAACCTTCTCTTTGGCCATAACCTTTTATCCCCCTTTTTTTTTTTTGTGCTAGGGATTGAACTCAGAGGCTGTTCTACCTCTGAGCTATACCCCCAGCCCTTTTTATTTTGAAATGGGGTATTACTAAGTTGCTGAGTGTCTCCCTAATTTTCTGAGACCCTCAGAATTTTTGCCAGAATAATTCGCTGGCCTTGAACCTGTGATCCTCCTGTCTCAGCCTCCCAATTACTGGAATTACAGGAGTACATAACCACACCCACCTGATAACCTATCTTTTGAATAGCATTGTCATGATCACCTAGGTCATGGATTGCTATGTAGCATCTCCTGATAGTTTTCTTTTCGACCATATTTCAGGGCTTTGGAAACAGGACAATAACAAGAGCTATGTCTCCCACACTCTGAAATGCAAGTATTTTCCATGTATCTCTGTGTGACTGACATCAAAGGATGTTGATGGTCTTCTTACCTCTGTATCCAGCCTTGAGAGTCATAGCGTAAATGTCCACTCCTCCGCCGGTCCTGGACAGTCTTCCTAATGGATTGAACCGGTTCTCCGAAGGGGTTCTCCTCCCAACCCTGCCCCCATGCCCAGTTACTGCTTCCCAAAAGGGTCCCACCCCTTCCTGGGAACCGCTCAGGCTTCCGGTGCATGCGCCATCCCACCGACCAATAAGTTTAAAGGCCACGTGGGCCTCCAATAAGATGCAACACCGGGTCCGGTCAACCAATGGCAACGGGCCAACTCAGCTTAAGCCTGTATATAATCCCAAGCACGGCGGCGCGCGTTCTCTCTCTGATTGCCTTTCTTCTGTCACCCCGTCATTTGAATAAATCTCTCGGCTGCATGGTTGTCTCCGGTTCGGTTGTTTTTTGCCCTTCATTGGTGTTCCTGCCCAGTTCGGGTACCCCCACCTTTCGGTGGGACTCCACTTCGAGCCATAGGGCTTGACCCACTGGGACGCCACAGCCTTCGCCTATTATTTTGATCGCCTGCTTCGCATCCACCATCGGCCATCTTTAGGTGAATTTCCCTTAATTCCCAAACTCCAAAACCTGTCGGGTCTCTCACTGGGTGCTTACCTTGACTGTCCAGCTGCCGCAAGCATTGGCCCGCATGGGGAGGAATGCACCCCACCCATATCTTCATGGTCACGGTGGACCTCACGGAGTTTTAAACTTAACCCCTAGATTCCTAAACCTCCATCGGGCTGGTCCAACAGTAGTAGGTTATCACCATTAATTGTTCACAGTCAGGTGCAGGTTAAACTCCTTGTACTGAGCCGTCACAGTTGGTTATTTGTGGTCAATTACAGGTTAAATTCCTTTCTCACCACAATTGGTTGTTAATTGTTACAAGTTAAATTCCTTATTTTCACTTTCTCTTCCTCATCTCGGCCGCAGGGGTGGAGAGGCCCCTCTCCGGACTTGGGTCTTCCCTCCTTACCAGTCCACTGGGACCTCCAAAATCCGAGCACTCGGTGACCCATTGTCCTCCAGTCTGCTGGGACCTCTTGCCCCCTAGACCTCGGTGACGACTGGGCTCTTCGTGTTGAGACCTGCCATATCCTGTCCTGGGGGGACGCCTCCACGGACACATAATCCTCTCCATGGGGACTCCCCCTAAAATGTCTCCTAAACAATTTAAACACCCTCAGCCTTACTCCCGATATTAAGCCTAAACGACTCATTAAATTTTGCTCTCAGGACTGGCCCACTTATCCCTTAGACAACCAAAACAAATGGCCCGAGTATGGGTCTCGATCCCACACTTCTCAGGGATCTTTATCTTTTGTGAGCGATCAAAAAAATGGGCAGAGATTCCCTACATTCAGGCTTTTTCCTTTCTCCGTTCTAATCCTGCTCTCCCAAGAATGTCCTCCTTGCCTATCAACTCAACCCCACAGACAAAGGCTTTCCAACAATATACTAATCTAGACCCGGAATCCCCAGGCTGAAATGCAAAGCTCAATCGAGGAGACCGCCCAATCCCTTGCCTCTCTTCAGCGTCAAATCACATCCCTAGCTGGAGTCACCCTGCAAAACTGAAGGGCCCTTCACTTACTGACAGCCAAAAAAGGTGGGACCTGTATTTTTCTCCAAGAAGATTGTTGCTATTACATCGAGTCACAGTAACAGTAACACACTGGTTCACCTTGGAGGCAAAGCACAGAGAGTTGAGGGACTCAGAGACGTTCTCTTCTAGAGGGGAAATGTTCACAAACATGAGCATCTTAGCACTGCTGCCCAGAGAGTTTTGCAGCAGCCGGGTGGCCAGGCACCTGCGCTCCTCCTACAATTCCAGCTATTCTTTCTGAAGCTCCTGCACCAAGCCTTCCAGCGTGCCCAGCCGCTCTTCCAGCTCCAGGACACGGGCACTCAGATTCTCCAGCTCCTGCTGGCCCTGCTCAGTGACCAGCTCCCCTTCCAGGGTACTGCGCTCCGTCCCAAGGGCCTTGGCCTGCTGTTGGGCCCTGCCGAGGGCAGCCCCAGCTCCTCCGCTTTCCCCTTCTGCCTCCTCCTTAGGGGCTCTGGCTCCAGCCTCCGGCACTTCCCCGAGGGACACGTGACCCCTCCCCCAGGGCCCTGCCCTGGTGGGGACTCCATCTCCAGTAGGGGACTCCACAGGAGGAGGGGTTCGGGCATGGAGACCAAACAAACATTTCCTCTTCTTAATCTCCCTCCCTGAAATGAATCAGTCCTTGTGGCTATTAAGGGCAGAGAGGAGCTTGGAAGAACATTCTCCCTTGGGGGTGTCTGAAAGCTCCCCCAGGAGCAGACTGTCCCAGTTCTCAGAGGCGAAGGGCTGCTGCCAGATGTGGGCCCCTATTCACTCCAGGACGATCCGTGGACTACCTAAACCCCGGCGGAGGCTCAGGCCACCCTCACCCCATCCCTCTTCTTTTTCCTTTTCCCCTTTCTCTCTTTCCTCCCATGCTCAGGTACCTACCAGCAAAATGCTATACCAAAGATGGTGTTTTATCTGGACGTGCTGCGTATGAACAGCTGGCTCATCCCCCCTTCCACAGGAGCTGCAGACTGGACAACCATGCTGGCGGACCTATGGCTACAGAGCACCCTAATGGACTTTACTCCAGCTGAAATCTACAATTCGGTGCAGGGTTTTGGGGTATTCTCCTCTCCCTGGAACCAGGTCAGCCCAGTCTCCCCCCCCTGCAATCCGTCGCCCCCTTTGACAGCAGGAAGTAGCTGGAAAGACATGACGCCCAATTCCCAAACAATATCAAAAAGGGGGGAGTGATGGATTGAACCCGTTCTCTGAGGGGATTCTCCTCACAACCCTGCCCCCATACCGTTACTGCTTCCCAAAAGGGTCTCGCCCCTTCCTGGGAAACGCTCAGGCTTCTGGCGCGTGCACCATCCCACTGACCAATAAGTTTAAAGTCCACGCGGGCCTCCAATAAGACGCAACACCGGGTCTAGTCAACCAATGGCAATGGGCCAACTCAGCTTAAGTCTGTATTTAATCCCAAGCGCGGCGGCACTCTCTCTCTCTCTCTCTCTGATCACTTTTCTTCTGTCCCCCCTGTCGTTTGAATGAATCTCTTGGCTGAATGGTTGTCTACAGTGTGGTTGTTTTTTGCCCTTCACTTCCTTTCTGCTTCCTGCTCACACCTATGTGCCGAGGAACTGAGGTTCTCTACCTGGGTCTTGGAACGCCATCTGCCTGCTTCACTTGAAGTCCAGGAGGTAGCCATGGTGGTTTTCTTCTCGTCCACGCTGCCTATTCATTTATTCAAGCCTTCAAGACCTTAGTTTCCTTGTCTCACCAATGACAAAAATAATACCGGTGCCTCCCTTGAATAGTTTTATGGTTATTTGGTGGTGTTTACAGGAGGAATTAAAAAAGGAAACACCTCCATTGATGTTATGTACATATGTGAATTACCAATGCCAATCTCAGTATCATGTATGGGAAAGGGGAGGGAGTGGGGGGGTGGGGAGGCTCACCAAGTGCTGTGCGCACCTGTGTCCTATCAGCCCAAACTACATTATGATATGAGATACAATGCACCAATAAAAACATATAAAAAAAGTATATGAAATATTTCACCACCGCCTGTCACAAGGACTAAACTTTTGCCCCAGTAAGTTGTGATGTGGCACAATCAACCCTTATCAAGATTATTGACGTGGTAACTATGATGCGCTTTGTTCTCTTCAGGCTGAACGCTAGCTGGTAAAAAGTGCTCCGTGCGTACTTGGTCTTGATCAATAACATTCGATGGTGATCACCTTTGTGGCAGAGCATAGCTGGGTCTTGAACAAAATCACTTCTGGTTGTAAACCAACCACAGTGCTCTGTTTAAACCGATCACCGCAGGTTCCTAAACAAGTCCAATATGGGCGAAATGATCATCTTTTCTAAAACACATGTCGACCATAGTTTAAGGTTGAGAAATGGCAATGATCCAAACATCCTGTCTTTTTGACCCTCTTCAGTGAGTAGGCAGCACTGTCTGTTGTAGGCCAGCATTTCTTGGAGGCCAGCTCTGGGAAGTCTCTCTTTATTCATCTCACTTAATCTTTACCACAGCCTACAGGGCAAATTCTACCTCACTTTTCAGAAATAGTAGGATTTGGAGTTCACACAAGTTAAGAATCAATTATAGTTGGGCTTGGTGGTGCACAGCTGTAATCCAAGTAGTTGGGAAGATGAGAGAGGAGTGTCACAGGTTTGAAGCCAGCCTCAGCAACTTAGCAAGACCCTCAGAAACTTAAACCCCACTTCAAAATATAAAGGACTGGGGGTATAATTTGAAGTTTGAATGCCCATAGGTTCAATCCCCAGCACCTCTGTAACTGCCCCAATTTGCCAAATCAAACAATTGGGACAAACCTTTGGAAAGAAGGAAAAAGAAATTTATTGATTTGCTAGCAGTGAACTTAAGGATACAGAACCAAACCCAGGATTATCTCCAAACAAAGGAATCAAGTCATTTTTAAGAGTTAACTCTTCAGGGTCATGCTGGTATGCTTGTCAGAAGGGACACAATTCTTGTCTAAGTCATCCTTGAGTTGTTTTTCTCTCAGACCCACAGGTGCCAGGTCTTCACCCCTCCTGTCAGTAAACTGTTAAGAGCACATTGTTCGGTTGTTTGTTAACAGGGGTTGAAGAGGGAGAGGACAAAAGAAGGGAGGAAGAAAAAATGTCAGTCTTGAAATAGGCCATCTGTTAGCTGCCACAGTCAGAATCAGACCCCCCTTTACACCTCCTCAAGCACAAAATAAAAAGAAATACAGTTGGAACCATACAGGGTAATCTAGAAGTTTGAGAAGCTAGACAGCATTGGGGGGGTTCACCTATGAGTGGTCAGTTGTCTCTATGTATCAACCTCTGAATTTGCACAGCTATCACTAACAGCCACATATCATGTTGTGCATCAACATTGGTCCCTAAAATGAGGGAACCAGATTGGCACGCAAAAATACTGTTAGCATGAGACCTGCAGGAGAATCATTGAGTACTGCACACCCTCCACGCAGCCTGCTCCAACAGCATGCGCTCGTCCTTCTTGCATCGGCCAGCCCGCAAGCGCTGGACCAGCTGATGGGCATCCCCCCTATCGGTCCCATCATTTCTCTTCTTGGAGGTGGGAGGTGTATGACTGTCCAACATCTCTTATTAAATTAGGTTTTCGTGCCTAATTAAATAGGTTAAGTGACAAAAACAATGAAACATGAGTCAGAGTTTACGATTGACACCTCAAGAAACGTTGACATTTTTCTCTTGGAATGAGGAAATATATGTGGTAGAACATGCCAGAACTCATGCCATGCCCCACGGATGCTTACATAAAACCTGAACTCAGATTCCAACGCCTTCTGTTACTCTTCTGCTCCCTCCTGAATTCTAGTGCTAATTGCTGTAAGGTCGTTTGCGGGCTGTGTTTTACTTCTCTGTCTTCCACATCCCTCCGTCTCAGGTCCTGCAGATATGAATCATATTTTTTTCCTGAGCCCCCTCCATACTTGGTGCCGATGTCCATGGTGCCTCCCCCTTCCAAGCTGTCTGCCAAGTGGCCGTGACATCTGCTACCAGCAAAGCTTCAGGCCCCACAAGCCCTGCTAGGGTGGATTTGTTACTGCACAGCGTGTTTATATGTTAAAGATGAACAGGTAGACTGGAGTTGGAGATTGATAGAGAGACGGTATTTCTTCATCACAAATAATGAAGCAACACATCCCTCTGTAAATCTGTGTCACTGGGACGCTTTTGTGTAAACAAGCCTTTTGGCCCTCCAGTTCAGCTGAGATACTGTGTGTGGCGGTACGTTTCTGTAGATTGGCCCTTACTGGGCAGGCATATTTACTGGAAATTATCTTAAGAAACTGAATTTTTCACAACCTTTTAAATTTAAATGACATTCATTTGTCATATATAATTTAACTGTTATTTCTTTCACCCGACCCTCCCTCTTTTTGCCACAAAGCTCTTTTCTTTCACTCATCAGTTTGCCTGGGTCTCACTTAAATTGTATTTGTTTTCTAATGTTCTGTTGGGAACCTGTGCAGTTGCGATGATTTTGTGTTTCTTTGTCTCTGAACTTCACCAGACTGTATCCTCCTAGAGGGCAGCACGTCAACAACAGCACAGAGGGGCCGTCCTGCAAATCTCGCTCGGCCAGTGCTCTTCGAAACTAAGTAAAAACGAACATCACAAAGCTTTCATTTCATTATAAATGACAGCATATATATGTTAATTAACATATATAAATTATAAACTATAAACATAAATTATAAGTCATTTATAATTATAAATTATAAAATTTATATAAACATATGAATTATATATTATAAACATATGAATTATATATCATAAACATATATAAATTAATGTGTGTTATCTAGCTATATATTTATCTCTCTTTCCTTTCTCTCCTCTGTCCCTCTCTCTCTCTCTCTCTACATATATATTGTTGATGTTGTTGTTGTTTGTTTGGTACTGGTGATTGAACCCAGGGAGTTTCTACCTCTGAGATACACTCCTAGCCCTTTTAATTTTTTTTTTTTTGTTTTGAAACAGGGTTTGTTTTGTTAAGTTGCTGGGGCTGACCTCGAACCTGTGATCCTTCTGTCTCAGCCTCCCAAGTACTGAGATTACAGGTGTGCATTACCATGTCTGGCAGGATGGCATGACAACATATCTTAATTTTTCACCTCCAGATTCTTTATCTTGCTGTAATTAGCAGATATTAGAAGTATTCCTTTTTAACACCATTTTCCCCCATTAAAACTAATTTGTTAGTTTTCCATTTCCCTCCATTTCCTTGTCTTTTAAGACCAGAACCCATTTCTTACCTCTGGAAGGGGAGTAATGGGGCAATGATTGGAGCAGGTAATTTTACAGATTAAACTAGCAATACACCTTAAGGAGCTGGTGGATTTTGAGGCCTGAGAGGAAAATGAGAGGTAGATTCCTATGCAAATCCAGTATTGTCCCACTGACTCACATTGAATGAAAGGTGGTATTGATTTAATTTGCTTAATAAATTTGTGGAGGTAGAATCTTAATCAAATAGCACAGCTCAAGGGGAAAAATCATATTTTGAAAAGACAAGTTACCAAATGTTGAAGATTTCTCCTGACTGGAGTGTCACTCTACCCACCCGGTGCTAATTACCTCTGTCAGCTGGCACATCGTCATGGCAATAATTTGAATCTTCAGTCAGGATGCGATCTAGTGTAAAGAGTTCTCTCCCTTCCCCTTTTCCTCTGCAGGAAACATTTGTCAGAAAAGTTGTACACACAATTCACAGACTATTTCAGATGGAAGGGAAGGTGGAGTTCATCTTGTGTGAAACTCTTCATCCAACCTTCACCCAACTTCTTCAGCATCTTCCAGAATGGGTAACGGCATCCTGACTTAAACTCACTCTAGTACTGGGAACTAATTTCATCGGACCTAGCATGCCACTGCAGGAGAGTTCCAAAGGCTTCCATGGCTGGGCGTGGTGGCGCACGCTTGTAATCCCAGTACTTGGGAGGCTGAGACCTGAGGATCCGGGTTTGCGGCCAGCCTCAGCTACTTAGTGAGGCCCTCCTCAACTGCGTGAGACCCGGTTTCAAAATAAAGGATAAAAAATAGGGCCGGGGCTGTAGCTCAGAGGTAGAACACCCCCGGGTTCAATCCCCGGTACCGCAAAAAAAGAAAACCAAAGGCTTCCATGTAGCTTACGCTGAGCCCACACGCTCCGCTTTTCTGTTCACTGCTGCTATTAGTACCACACTCCAGAGTCCAGAAAAAATCACTTGCAGAAATGTTTTGACATAGAATAATCTTTTAATACATGAATACGGTTATCATGTGCCCTGTGAGGTATCACCTTCACAGTCAAAACACAAGAGAAACTTGTCATAACATTGTTTCTTTAGACACTATGTATGTTTCAGTGTTACTTTTGAAAGGTCAAGTTCAGAGGTCAACAGAGTCCAGATAAGTCTACTGAATACATATTTTAATAATAATGTTACATGAAGATGCAGATATAGTTATATTTACTCTTTCTTATCCATTTGAATAATATTATCTCACTTATAAACAAATTATTTTCTCATTAAATTTTATATTATATACATTAATTTATTTCTTTTCTGTGGACAAACCCTCTTTGTGTGTTTCATATAGGAAATATATTGACACCAATGTTTCACAAGACTAATTTTTATTTTTAATTTATTTATTAATTTTTTGTGGTGCTAGGAATAGAACCCAGGGGTGTTCTACTTCAGAGCTACACCTCCAGTCCTATTTTATTTTTTATTTGAAAACAGGGTCTCTAAGTTGATGCAGAGACTGAGTTACCGAGACTGGTTTCGAACCTGCGATCCTCCTGTCTCGGCCTCCCAAGTACTGGGATTACAAGCGTGCACCACCATGCGCGGCTCTAATTTTTAAATTATCCAATGACTTCTGAATGCCATTCTCAAGCCTTCATCATAAGGGGTGGAGACAGTAGGATAAATCATTCATTTCCTCAAATTGGGAGGATCTCTTCAAGTTTCCAAATAAAACAGAACTGTGTAGTACCATTTTCATTAAATTTCTGCTTAATTTAGGGAACTTATTTTGAAATAGATTTTTAAAAATAAGTTGACCATTGGTGTTACAGAATCCATTTGCCATCTAATCCTGAAACAATACAAAAAGATTCAGAAAAAGAATGCATCAGCGTCTCACCTGGTTGTTTTGTAACCTTGGACAACAAGCTGATTTCTCCAAGGCACAGTCCCATCTGGAAAGCAGGCTCATTTGTCACTGTTTTGCAGAATATATGTGTGCATCAAAAGAGGTAAAAAAAATGCACATAAAGCCATCTGATACAGGGTCTGCCTCTAGATGTGTTTACAAATACACTAGCTATTATTTTTACAGACTGGATGCAAAGTTAAATTAGCAGGATTTCTCATATTGAATCCTTTGATTTATGGGTTCTTTAAGAAACAGATGTTTTCAAAGGAAGTCTTTTTTATCATCTGCATTTTATGAAAGCTTGTCTTATTTATTGCAAATTGCCAATATATGAGGAGAAGAACTGCTTTGCAGGTTGAGGAAGAGGACTTAGACAAGAGTCCATACTGAGGCATGAGTGCAGTCCTTATATCTGCTATGTGTACCATGTGAAAGCTTTGGAAATGGCATGCCAGTTTTAGAAGTATAAGCGTGACAGCGTAGGAGCCAAGGAACCCTCTCTTTCCCTCATCCATTTTTCCTTCTCTGGCCCACAGCTCAACCTTCAGTCCATTTTGAGTTGCCTGGGGCAGAAGTCCTAGCTGGAGCGATGTGGGAGAAGCAACTGGAAGCCGGAGTCCTGAGGGACCTCCTCAGTCTGTGGCTCAGGAGGTGCAGGTGGAGAATGAAATCCCATCATCAGCGAATGGGAGCACCTGGGGATTTAACGCAGACTCAGGAAATGTGTGGGACCAGTCCCTCCTCCTGCCTCACCATCCATGCTGGGGAGGAGGTTTTAGTTGCTCCACAGGCTGCCTTTCAGTCGAAGACCAAAGAGACTTCAGATAAATGAGGAGAGAGACCAGTAGATTCGTAGAAGGGGGCTGGGGAGGGAGGTAAGGAGGGGAAAATGAGGCTTGAGGGAGGAAATAGCTCACATAATGCTGCATCCATATATGAAGGTATCGCTACCAAACTCACTAACATGGACAGGGAGGGAGGAGGATGGGGAGGGAAACACACCAAGTCTGTATAACTTGGAATCTATCGATGATGTATAATTACAATGCACAAATGAAAGAATAAAAATAAGGACACTAGAATGGTTAAGAATAAAATTGTTCAGAGGCAGATTAAAATCTGAACTTCTTTCTAAAGACACTTGAGACAGTGAAGAGGGCAAACATGGACCCTCTCGAGCCTGCTGCTCTCTCAGGGAGCTGGAGTTAGTCTTCTGGGGATGATCTGAATCAATAAAGGTCACTTCTGAGAGCAGAGTTCATCTCTCTGGCCCAAACTCTGCACGTTACAATCATATGGTCACTTGCATTTATGTTTCCCCTCTGCCACTAGACTGTCCATGAGCGCCATCCAAGGAGTATTGCGCTCTCTTTTTCTCCATATTAATAATGCCAGGAATAATTTGTTGTGTCTTTTAGGTAGGCAGTTCATTTTTAAGGTGAGAGGACAAAAGAGGGTGAGTTAAAATGCAGGGAAAATCACATTTGTTTACTGAGCATCTACTCTATTCCAACCTCCACAGCAGTCCCCTTACATTTGCTGTGTCATGCAACACATTTTTAAAAATAATCATTATTGGCCCTTATTGGTTGGGTGTGGTGGTTCGTGCTTGTAATCCCAGTACTTGGGAGGTTGAGACAGGAGGATATCAGATTTGAGGCCAGCCTCAGCAACTTACTGAGACCCCCAGCAACTTAGCAAGACCGTGTTTCAAAATAATAAATAAAATAGGGCTGGGGGGGTGTATCTCAGGGGTGTATCCCCTGGACTTTGAAAAGGTTGAACGTTGAACAACTTAGCAATGTATAAAATTGATAAACAGAAAAAGTGAGAAGAAAATCCTCATCTAACAGACTTTAAGTGCTTATGAATTTTATAATTATTTGCTGCCTTAATGCAAAATAACACACTGCTTTTACACTATATCCTCTATCTATCTATCTATCATCCTCTATCAATCATCTATCATCTATCTATATGTAATGCATTTATAAAGATTTTCATTGGAAGTATTAAATGTAGAGCTAGGAATGTCATCCAGTGATACAGCAGTGACCCTGGATGGGTGAGGTGCTGGGTTCAATCCCAAGCACTGCAAAAAAGAGGAAAAAAAAATAAGCCAAATACTCTGTATTTTAAAATATAAAAAGCATTAGTTATCTGAAAAATTAAATGTTACAGAATGCCTCAGTCTCTAACATTGGTTTATATAGGAGTTACTGCTATGACTAAGAAAGAGAATAAAAGAATTGTTGAACCACTGACCATCACATGGGAACTTATGTGTGGAAGTTGTGAATGTTCATACCGGCCAGATTTTCCCCAATAGTCCAGAAACAGTCATTTCTTCTAGTTCTAGTTTAAGAGGATGAATCTGACATTGCTGGCCTTAAGCAAATATATTCGCACCCATGTTTCTATCCTAAATTCTATGCCTACTTTTAGAGTCAGTTAAAACTAATTTAACAAAGGCTGTCTTATGACAAGACACTGAACCTGGAAGATAAATGCTGTATTCTGAGAGATGTGGTGTAATAACAATAAACATCTTAAGTACACACGCTAAAGAATTACATATGAACATTTTTGCACAATGAAGATACTTGAAAGCAAATCCCTAAACTATAAATAATGTGGGCAAGCCGGGCGTGGTGGCACACACTTGTAATCCCAGTACTTGGGAGGCAGAGACCAGAGGATCCGGGTTCTCGGCCAGCCTCAGCTACTTAGTGAGGCCCTCCACAACTTCATGAGACCTGGTTTCAATAAAGGATAAAAAATAGGGCCGGGGGTGTAGCGTGGAGGTAGAACGCCCCTGGATTCAATCCCCGGTACCACAAAAAAAAAAAATAAATAAATAATGTGGGCAAATCGGGAGCAGTTCTGAAAATAAAGAGCACAATTTTCTACCAACCCTCTCTCTCTTCTCCTCCCCAAATGCCCTCATTTTTAAAGTGTTTAAGATGTGTCCATAGAATAACAGGGTTTTTCACATATTAAAAGCACATTCAAAAATTCTAACATGCTTATTGTGAAAGAAACATTCTCATAGACTGCTGGTGGTGGTTTAAACTGGTAAAGTTTGGATAGGAGATGATAAATAAATGATAGGGAGATAGATATAAACAGAGTCATTAAAATATTTATACACCAAAATTTTACTATTGATCATTTATACAAAAGATATAGAATTATTTTATTCAAATTATTAATAATCATAAAAATTTAAAGCACTCTAAATATTCCATGTATAACTGATATTGAAACCTCAAAATTTGGAATATTGTCCTGCCATTGAAATATTTCCAAATAGCTTTACATTTTTTTTTTTTTGTGGTACCGGGGATTGAACGCAGCGGCGTTCTACCTCCGCGCTACGCCCCCGGCCCTATTTTTTTATACTTTATTTTGAAACCGGGTCTCACGAAGTTGCGGAGGGCCTCACTAAAGGGGGAGAGACAGAGAGAGAGAGACAGAGAGACAGAGAGCTGAGGCTGGCCGCGAACCCGGATCCTCCGGTCTCCGCCTCCCAAAGTACTGGGATTACAAGCGTGCGCCACCACGCCCGGCTCCAAATAGCTTCAAATAGCTTCAGGGGGCATAGAAATGAGGAGGTTAAGTAAAACAAGCTGGGGTAGCTGAGCACAGGGGTGCCTCCCTGTTATGCCAGCACTGTGGATTCTAAGATAGGAGCATCACAGGTTCGAGTCCAGCCTCAGCAAGTTAGCAAGACCCTCAGAAACTTAGCAGGACACTGTTTCAAAGATTTAAAAAGGGAGCAGGGTGGGGGTGGGGGGAGGCTGGGGCTTTAACATGGAGGTAGAATGCCCCTGAGTTCAATCCCCAGTGGACAAACAAGCCGGGATTCCTAAAGAGACTGACAACGTTGCATATCATTTAACCACAATATCGTCCATCTACGATATCTAGTCATTCCCAGGATCTTTCAGTATTTGAGATTTACTTAGCACTTGAAAGAAGACTAGGAAACCTTTCTGGTGCATTCCTTCCTTAGGAAGTTAAGAGATCATAAGCAGATCTCTACAGATCATATAAAATCTTATAGTATAAAGTTTTAATATGAATACTTTCATATTAAACTGAAACTTACATAATGGCTATGATAAAGTGTACCTTTAGGACAGGTATGACTCATTAACAAGCATTACTAATTTTACTTTAGTTTTAATTAGCAAATATAGATCAATTTAAATTCAATTTAATAAAATGAAATCACATATCATGAAGCCAATTTTATACATAAAAAAACAACATCTGTTGTGGATTCTGTGATATCGTATGAATCTGAAGAGGCCGATGACTTTGATAGACCTTTGATAGACATGCCACTCCTTGGAGTGTTGCATGCGACACCCTTGTGTTTACACAAAAGTCCTTGTGTTTTTGTACCTTGTCAAGCTGTACAATTTTTCCCATGAGAAATAGCCACTGGCCCTGTGGGTTGATATAACAATTTTTTTTAATTTGTTCCTATCCATGCCAAGAGAGCTTTTGTTCCAATCATGAGCGATTTGATAACAAAGCTCATTCTCTGATGTGTACCTGAAGACGAGTGTTTCCCATGGTGCTTTGAAGGTATCCGACGACTGATGGCTACATAAAAATGGCTCCATATTTTCAAACAATGATTTGCTGCAATGGAGATACAGTTTCACATATAATAGAAAGAATCCATATATTTATTTGTTGAATGAAATATAGGGGTTACAGTATTGTATCATGGCCAAGACTTGGCCAAGACTTAATTTGTTTTGTCACAAACTTCCCTCCAGTTGAGATGAAACACTGTAAACATATTTTCAAAAAGAATAAGATTGGGAAACCACTAGATCTTTTTAGAATTACTTGGAAAAAATATTTACACATTG
The DNA here is from genome assembly GCA_004027185.1 of Glis glis. NCBI lineage: Eukaryota > Metazoa > Chordata > Mammalia > Rodentia > Gliridae > Glis > Glis glis. The sequence goes on from PVJS01000339.1 coordinate 69,523, forward strand.
TACTAACTAACAAACAATGTCTTTGTAATAAATTCAATTTTGTGGAATATGGTTGTCTAAGAATCTTTACGTAGTCTCTCTCTCTCTCTCTCTCTCTCTCTCTCTCTCTCTTATTTTTTTGTAGTATTGGGGATCAAACACATTCTACCTCCAAGCTACACTCCTAAACTTTCTTATTCTTAATTTCTGAAATAGGGTCTTGCTAAGTTGCTGAGGCTGGCTTCAAACCTGTGATCCTCCTGTCTCAGCCTCCTAAATACTTGGATTACAGGTATGCATCACTATGCCTGGCTGCATAGCCTTCCCTTTGATCCTCATGATAAAGCTGGGCAATGACAAAATATTCTATTTCTTAGACAGTATAAAAAAGCAGATATGCAAAAATTGACTTGCCTAATCCACAGGGCCAATAAATCTCAATGCAAAATTCTAGTCACTTTTACTTTACATATTTGTGCTTATTAACAAACCTCATATACCCTCTGGTTGCTACTGAAACAGATGTTAGCTGCCAGTTTGTATATTCAGTCAGCAACTTCTTAATTCTAGGCTGGTTATATATTGCCTCATTTAAACCTCACAGCAGAGAAAGGTGACACTGTGACCTGTGAATTGCACATTAGGAAATGATATAACACATTAATAGGCTCCTTCTATTAGTTTCATCATTAGCAAGTACTTATAGGCAGAGGAGCATCAATTGTGTGACTTTGTGCATAACAACTGGTGCAGCGTGGATGTCCTCTGAACAAAGATTAACTCTTTCTGCTACAAGGACCATAGTGGTTAAACTGGTGCATATCTTTCCTTGACCACTTGGACTAACTCTTAGCGATAGACAGGACACAAATACTGTGGACGAAGCAGAGACTGCTGCTTTCTGATGTGCTCCATGCTTATTCGGCTCTGCACTGCTCACTGGCTAAACCTGTTTTATTTAAACAAAGCAAAACACAACATCATTTTGTTTCTTTTCAGGATTAAGTAAATTCACTTGGGAAGTGGGTGCTGATGACTTATTCTTTAAAATGCCATGAATTTGTATTCCTTTAAGGATTCTGGGTGTTTTGTGTGTGTGTGTGTGTGTGTGTGTGTGTGTGTGTGTGTGTGTGTGCTCAGTATTTGTCATGCCACAGGTGCCACTGGCCAATCGCACAGAGAAAAAGATGAGGTTTCTGAATACTTCTATTATTTATTTCAAATAGATGGGTAAACTGTTCCCTCAGACATAGACCTGTAGTTTAACCTTACACTCTGTATTTTCTTGTAAAGAGATGAAACAATTCCAGAGAATGGCTAAGAGGAAGCTTCCGGCAATTCTGACATCTGAGTGTTCAGAGGAAAAGTTGTTAAAGGCTGTTAGACATCCTTCAAGTCAAGTGCAATGTGAAATTTAAATAGAAAATAAAGATTTTGCACCACTTATAATGTGGGAAACTTTTCTCTCAATTGTTTTCTCTTGACTTGCTTATTGCTTGGTTAATTCTCTTTTCATAGCAGGATTGCAGAACCGAGTTACTGAATGCTGCTTCTAGCATTCAGAATCAAGGAATGCTTTCTGTTTCTCTTCTGAATAACAGAACATTTCCCCATGTATCTTCTCATAGGAGGATGGTCTAGTTTAGTGGCTCACACACTTAAGTGTATTTAAAAGTCACCTGTAATTAGTAATTATGCAATTATAACAGTGTTCTGGTCCTCACTCTCAAAAGCCCTGAATCAGGTACTCAAATAGAGGAAGAAATTAAGATGTATTCCCAGATATACTAAAGCTAAGGGAATTTATTATCATCAGACATGGCCTAGAAAATAAGGAAAAAGGGAGTCTTTTATGTTGAAATGTAAGGGTGTTAGAATGTAGCTCAAAGGCATAAAAAGACAAATAGCTTCAGTCAAGTTTATTACATGGGTGAATATAAAAAATTATTAAATTATGATTATAACTATTAAAATTTTATAGGAATTAAAAGGCAAATTCACAAAACAATTGTGTATCTATAATATAAGCACACATATATAAACATAGAGTTTGTAATATTCATAACATAAAGGAGGAATGGAGGTGCTGTAGGAGTACAATTTTATGAGATTATTCTTAAGATAGTATGAATGAATTCAAATTGAACACATAACTTTAGGATGTAATATGTAATTCTTGTGGTAACCATAAATTATATATATATATATAATTCATTTACATATATATTTATATATACATTATACATATATAGATTTATATATACATATATACATTTATACATTTATATATACAGACACATAATATACACAAAAGTAGATGGTTAGAAAATAAGAATGATTCACTAAAAAATTCAGTAAGATTTCAGACTATGAAACAAGAAGCCTTTACTAGTGAATGCTCATTAACACTAAAGAAATATTAAGACTACTCTTCTCAAAGTCTCTCAAAGCTTGAAGAGGACAGAACACTTCAAAATTCATCGCATAGCTGGCTGTGGTGGTGCACACTTGTAATCCCAGTACTTGGGAGGCTGAGTCCGGAGGATCCAGGTTCGCAGCTAGCCTCAGCTACTTAGTGAGGCCCTCAGCAACTTAGTGAGACCCTGTTTCAAAAAAAAAAAAAAAACAATAAAAAATAGGGCTGGGGGTGTAGCTTAGAGGTAGAATGCCCCTGGCTTCAATCCCCAAAACAACAACAACAACAACAAAACTCATTCCATGAGACCAGTCTCTCTCTGACACTGAAGTCAGACAAAGACACTGCAAAACAAGGAAAATATAGACCTTTATGTCTGATGAATATTGATGTTAAAATCCTTAAAATACTAGCAACCAAAATACAACTGTATATTAAAAGAATTTTATACCATAACAGTAGGATTTATTCATGGAATGCAAGCCTGGTTAGGCAAATGAAAATCAGTCATTATACCACATTAACAGAATGAAAACAACAATATATGTTTATTTCAATTGACGCAATAAAAGAGTTTGACAAAATTCAACAATCTTTACTGATACAAACAACAAATGACCTAGGCATAGAAGGAGACTACTTCAGAAGAATAAAGGCTCTATGTGAGAAACCCATAAATAATATGTTCACTGATGAGAGACCGAGTCTTTGAGAGACTCTCTGTTTAAGATCTGGAAGAAGAGAGAGATTCTGCTTTTGCTACTTCTATACAACATAGTACTGAAAGCCCTAGCCAGAGTAATAGATAAGAAAAAGAAATAAAAGCCACCCAGATTGAAAAGGAATAAAAAGGAATAAATAATATTTTCTCTGTTCAAGACCTGACCTTATATTAGAAAGCACTAAAAATTACACTTAAAATGTTAAAGATAATAAGCAAATGCCGATCAGTTTCAGGAAACCACCTCAAAACACAAAAATCTGTGTTATTATACACAGACTGATCAAAGCAATCAGAAAAGAGAATGAAAGAAACAATTCTATTTATTTAGTTGAAAAGAATAAATACTTAGAATTCCTAGAATAAAATAAGCCTAATCAAGGTTATTAACAAACGGTAGGTTCCAAATTAAACAATAATAAAATTTAAAAATTACTAAAAGAAATAAAAGAAGATGCATACATATAGAAATACATCCCATGTTCATGGATCAGAGGACTTGATACTGTTGCAATGTTAATACTACTCAGGTGATATACAAATTAAATTAAATCCCTATGAAATTCTCAACAATTACTTTATAGAAATCAAGAGATAAATACATCTTTGAAAGATATTTCCATCAATGTGTCCTAAATAACCAAAATAATTCTTCCCAGAATAAACAATAGATTCTTGAAAAAATGAAAAGGAAGTTGGATGTCTCAAGCATTCTGATTTAAAAGTTATTATAAACTTATAGTAATAAAAACTGTGGTAGGAGCACAAAGACAGATATATAATAGAGCAAGGGATAGACTAGACACAAGGACTAAATCCTCACATATATACTCAAATGGTTTTTAACAAGTGTGCCAAAACCATCCAATGAAGAAAAGACAGTCTTTCTCAGTAAATGGTGCTGGGAAAACTGAAAAGCACATGTAAAAGAATGAGGTTGGACTCTTAGTTTATACTGTGCAGCAAAGTTAACTAAAAATAGATCAGATACCTAAAAGGTCCCCAAACTATACAACATTTAGAAGAAAACAGAGCTTCATGACATTGATTTTGGCAATGATTTATTGCAAATTTTGTGAAACAGGGAAAAAAGATAAATAACACTACATCAAAATTGAAAACTGCTCTTGCTTCTTTGTATGGTTATTTATGCTATGGAGAAATTCCTCACAAGACTTCTTTTCTTTGTTTTCACATGTATATTCTCACAGGAATAAAGAAAATGATGGGTAAATTGTGCACATTAGCAAAGCTCCCGCCTCAAATGAATCTTATTGTTGTCTCCATAGCCATCACTGGCAAATTGATGCATTTTCTTTTATTTTGGGTAGGTAGTGAGTGGGAAATGTGGCAGAATGAAGTAAGAGGAAATGCTTGTTGTGTAAAATCCTAAGATGATGCATAGATCATTAATATCACATATACAATATGTGTTTTTGATTCATCAAACGCTGATGAAATGTATTGCCCTTCCACCCCATTTTCCAAATTTGAATTTTGATGTTATTTAAATTTTTCATAATAATTGTAGTGAATATAAATCATGTAATGAAAATTTTGTATATTTTAGGTCTTTAAGATCTACATTTTGATCATTACTTCCAATGTAAACATAACAGGAATCCAAATCCTTCCTTACACTTCCCATCTCTGTTCCATCCTCCTGAATTTTGTCAAGTATTTCTTTAGAACCTTAAATCTTTTCTTAAACCATAATTTAGTCTTCTCTTTCATTTTTAGGTTCTATTTTATGCTTTTATTCATGCAGGGTAATTTCCTATGACTCAAATGGAGTTTATGGCTTACGAAGAAGAAAGTAACTGTATAAAGTATGGAACATAAGCAACTTCAGGAATGCAAACAACTTGTTTGGACATGCAACATATGGCTCAGCCCAACATGCCTTGTGCTGCAGTTGATAATGGATCCTTGGATCACAAACTCCTTCCCATGTAATAAAACTCTTGATGGACTTACATCATCAACACATCTGTGGTTGCTAACGAGTGTCTGATAAGGTCTGATAAGTCTTGTCAAGCTTGCTGTTACCTACAGAAAACCTATAAGAGAGCAGCCATTTTGACACAAAAGTCACTGAGCTATTCCTTTGTGCCACGATGAGTCTACCATGCGTATGACTCTGATCTAGCAACTTTGCTTTGGCCCTGCTCTTCACTGACCAAGGATCAGCATGACTTCAGCCTTCTTGATACCCAGACCAACTTTGGAAACTCCTCTTCCATTAATAGACTTGGTCCATTATCCCCTCTTCCTATTTGTTTGTAGCTTAATATTTGCTAATTTTTTGGCATGCTCAAATGATAGGGTGTGTATATTGTCTAGTATACTTGTTCAACATAAAATGTTAGAATTGTTAGTGTGAAGTGTATTGTTTGATGTTTGTTCATAGCTAATTGGATTTGTCAAAGTAGCCACCAAGCATCCAAAACTAGCTTAACTTTACTTAAAGAATTTCCTTAATAATTTCCTATGCGTCATAACCTTTGAGTGTTGAATAAACCTCATGACATTGTAGAAAGACAAAAATCATATGTGATGTAACTTATTGGTTTTAAGACCTTTTGGCCCGTTGTTCACAACAGTAACCCCCTGTGTTGAAATTGTGATGAGGACTGAGAAATAAACATGGAATCTGATTACGTGGAGACTGATAATGCACACTCATTCAAAGGAAGCAGGAAGCAGTGTGAACTGCTGTTTTCACGGTCTGTGGCCCCGCACCATTGCATCTCCAGCCCCTGGCATATTCTTTGCTCTTCTCTTTCCTGCTCTGTGTCATGAAGGCTGCACTCTGCAGCTGCGATACTCAGGCTGTCCTGCCCATTGACTTGGAATTTTAGAATATTTTACATAACACTTTCAACATGTGACTTTTTATTGTAAACAACCCTCTGAGGGAATGGCAATATCGATTCACATTTTAGGGTGAGCAATCACGGGCAAGAACCCCAAACCTGCTGCATCTGGTAAAAAGGGCAGGGGTTGGCCATGTTTCTACACTGAATGTTCTCTCCAGTGCATTCCTGGGCATGTCTACTCGGATTGCATAGTCCATTTATGTCAGGTTCTGGGCCCCTTTGGTCACCCTATGTTTTAACTGCTGCTATGTGCCCATCCATGAAAAACTTGTGTTTTCAAATTCTTACTGAAACACACACACACACGCACACACACACACACACACACACACACACACATACACACACAACCTTTCCATTAGTATTTCCTCACCACTTCCTCCAAATCATAGCAACATATCTCCACAATTATTTCTTCACACCAGATTAATTTGGATGCTTCCTAAGCTCTCTCTTTTGACACAGTCCATCAATGCCTGTACAACTCCAACTGCTTCAATGAGATTCACAAGCAAAATGGACCAGAAACAGCTGCACTGGCAAGAGAGTGTTTCCACTTTGCCCTGAACTTTATGTCCTTAGGCCTATTGACATCTGCAAACTCTCTGAACCTGACACTATGCAGTTCTTGCTCCCGTGTGTGTGAAATGCAGCATGAATGAGATTGCTAAACAGCACCACATCTCTCCTAGCTCCATGCCACCTTGGAATCAGAAAAGCAGATAATACCAGAGAGGCTAGAGATAGCAAAGGCGTACTAGTAAACATAGTCTTATTCCAACCAACCACATGACCTGAAAGAATGATTTGTGGATCTGACAGTGGATTTTGCAATTGAATATCATTTTACAGCAGCAGAATTGTGCCAGTGCTCAGCACACAGCAGGCAGCTGGAAGTTGGCAACTTTTATGAAAACCATTTGTATTACAGTACATTTCATATAAACAGTGGCAATAAAAAGCTAAACTGTTCCAGGAATGAGATGCAGATATTAGAAATGGGTTTTCTTAGCTGGGTGTGGCACATGCTTGTAATCCCAGTACTTGGGAGGTTGAGACAGAAGGATCGCAGGTTCGAAGTCAGCCTCAGCAACTTAGTGAGGCTGGCAGCAACTTAGTGAGACCCTGTTAACAAATAAAAAATAAAATAGGGCTGGGGGTGTAGCTCAGTAGTAGAATGCTCCTGGGTTCAATCCTCAATACTAGAAAAAAAAAAGAAATGGGTTTTCTTCAATAAGATTTTAGGCAATTGCCCTTGAATTAAAGAATAATTTTAAAACACCACTGACAGTCTCTCTCTCTCTCTCCATACAAACATATATATATATATATATGAATATATATATAATAAACATATATAAATATGTATATGTATATATATATTTCAGACAATTTGCAAAGGTAAACTTTTAAAAACAGAGTGAACCAAATTATTTCTAAAGTCAGGCCAAATTTATGTACGTGCTTTCTAATAAACGTGTGTGTGTGTGTGTGTGTGTGTGTGTGTGTGTGTGTAAGTGATACTGGGGATTGAATCCAGGGGTGTTCTACTTATGAGCTACACTCCCAGCCCTATTTTGTTTTTTATTTTGAACAGGGTATCACTAAGTTGATGAGGTTCTCATTGAGTTGCTCAGACTTATCTGCCATCCTCCTGTCTCAGCCTCCCAAGCACTGGGATTACAGACATGTTCCATCATGCCCTGCTTCTAATAAACTTTCCTAAATTATGGTAAAGGCTCTAATTTGTCTTTACACAAGGAACTGTCCATGACCACAAAGGCATATTGCCAATTTATTTATCATCTTCAAGTGTCTCTGAGAAAAACAAAACAAAACAAACAAGAAAAAAACAACAGAAAGATTGAAGTTTATATATTTTGGGGAAAAAAATCTCAAAATTTCTAAAATGATAATTTTTTGCTTGCATGGAATAGGATATTCCATGAGACTCAAAATATCTCTAGAAGAGACAATTCCAACCTCATGTGGAGATGAATAAGAACCACAGGAAAGAGCATTTACTGGGAGACATCTCATCTGCAGTGGTGCAAATAAAACAAGGAAGACTTGAAGGGCAATTGGATAGGCTTTGTCAACCCATGGAATAGGCTGGCACAGGCTATATGTGTCAGTGTTCATAGCATTCTGCCATTCTCAGAGAAGATAATCCCTCCACCACCAGGATTGGTGAGGTTAGGGCCCATTCAGAGTATGAGACACAGACAGAGACATTCTGATGAATGCCAGTGTACGGTAAGCCTACTGGGACCAGCCAGAAAGACTGACTTGCTTCAAGACCACTCAAAGACATTCATCTTCAAGGGCTTGTCACACATGGGAATTCTTTTTTTTTTTTTTTGCGGTATCGAGGATTGAACCCAGGGGCATTCTACCTCTGCGCTACACCCCCGGTCCTATTTTTTTTTATACTTTTTATTTTGAAACCATGTCTCATGAAGTTGTGGAGGGCCTCACTAAGTAGGAGAGAGAGAGAGAGACAGGGAGAGAGGGAGAGAGAGAGAAAGAGAGAGAGAGAGAGAGAGCTGAGGCTGGCCGTGAACCCGGATCCTCCGGTCTCCGCCTCCCAAAGTACTGGGATTACAAGCGTGCGCCACCACGCCCGGCACACATGGGAATTCTGATAAAATGATCTATGTATCTACCCACCAACAGGAGGCTAGGAATTCTTATTCTACCAAAAAAATCCAAAACACTTTTTTGATATTTTTTATTGGTGCATTATAGTCTTATAGTCTCACATCATAATGTAGTTCATAGTGATAGTGACATACATACACACAGCACTCAGTGAGATTTCCTCCGGGTCTCTCTCCACTCCTTGCCTTCCCCATACGTGATGTTAGACTAGCATCGGTATTTTCACGCATGTACATAATGTCAATGGAAGTGATTCCTTCATTAATTCTCCCTCTCTCCAATCCCACCCTCTCCTAGATCACCTCCCTCCCTCTACTGAGGTTTCTCTTCCATTATCTGAAGTGTCTATTTAGTTCAATTGACCATTTCTTGATTGGGTTTTTTATTGTTAAGTCTTTTCAGTATTTTGTATATTCTAGATATTTTAAGCTACTCTTCTGAGAGTAACTTATAAAGATCTTTTCCCATTCTGTAGGCTCTCTCTTTAGACACCTTGTGGTTTCCCTTTGATGAACAGAAACTTTTTAGTTTAATGTCATTCCATTTATTAATTCTTGTTTTAATTTTCTGAGCCTTGGGGTTCTTATTGAGGAAGAGTCCACCTGTGCCTCTAGGTAGGAGTGTTGTACCTATGCCCTCCTCTAGTAATTTCAGAGTCTCTTGTCTAATTTCCAGTCCTTTGATTCATCTCATGTTGATTCTTGTGCAGGGTGTGAGGTTGGAAATTAATTTCATTTTTCTACAAATGGATAACCAGTTCCCCAACATCATTTATTGAAAAGGCTGTCTTTTCTCCAACATATATTTTTGGCACTTTTGTCAAAAATCAATTGGCATTAAGTGTGTGGATTTGTTTCTGTATCTTCTATTCTGTTCCAATCATCTATGTGTCTATTTTTGTGCCAATACCATGCTGTTTGCATTACTATAGGTCTGTAATACGATTTGTAGTCAAGTATCCTGATGCCTCATGCATGATTTTATTGCTGAGAATTGCTTTGGTTACTGTGGGTCTTTTACTTTTCCATATGAAATTTAGGACTGACTTTTCTAGGTCTATGAAAAATGACATTGGTATTTTGATAGGATTGCACTGAATATGTACATCACTTTTGGTAGAATGACTGTTATGATAATATTTATTCTGCATATCTGAAAGGATGGGATATCTGTCCATTTTCTGAGATCTTCAAATTCTTTCTTTAGTGTTTTATAATTTCATTGTAGAGATCTTTTACCTCCTGGGTTGGATTTATTCCTTGTATATAATTGTTTTTGAGGTTACTGTGAATGGAATTGTTTTTTCAGGATTTCTTTTTCAGTAGAATCATGGTTGACATATAGAAAAGCTACAAACTTTTTAGATGGATTTTGTATCCAGCTACATTGCGGAATTGGTTAATCAGCTCTAGAGTTCTTTTGGTTGAATTTTTGGATGTTCTAATTATAGGGTAATGTCATCTTAAATAGAGATAGTTTCAGTTCTTCTTTTCCTATTTTTATTCCTTTGATTTCCTTCTCTTGCCTTAGCACTTTGGTTAGAGTCTCTCGAGTACTGTATTGAAAATGAGAGGGGATAGTGGAAATCCTTGTCTTGTTCCTGACTTTAAATGGAATTCTCACAGTTTTTCTCCATTCAATATGATGTTGGCTTTGGGTTTATTGTACATGGCCTTTATGATGTTGAGGTAAGTTTCTTCTTTACCGATTTTCTACAGTGTCTTTAAGATGAATGGGTGTTGGATTTTTGTCAAATGCTTTTTCAGTTTCTAATGAGATGATCATGGATTTTTGTCCTTAGTTCTATTTTTGTCATGAATTACATGTATTGACTTGTGTATTTTGAACTTGTATTTTGACTTGTGTATCTTGCATCCCTGGAATGAAACCAACTTGATTGTGGTGTACAGTTTACTTGATATGTTTTGAGGGTGAATTGCTAATATTTTGTTAGAATTTTTGCATCTATGATCATCAAGGATATTCATCTATAATTTTCTTTTCTGGGATAATTTTATTCATTTTTGGTATATTAAAGTGATACTGGCCACATAGAAGGTGTTTGGAAGAATTCCATATCTTTTCGATTTCATGGAATAATTTGTGAAGTATTGGGTTTAGTTCTTCTATACAGGTCTTGTCAATTCAGCTAGGAATTCATCTGAATCATTTTGTGGAAGTCTTTTTATTACTTTTTCTATCTCCTTGCTTGCTACTGGTTGGTTTAGGGTTTCTGTATCCTCTTGGTTCAATTTAAGTATGTTGTATGTGTCAATTTCTTTTATGTTTTCCAGTTTATTTTAGTATAAATTTTCAAAATAGTTTCTGATGTTCCTTTGGATTTCCCCACTGTCTGTAGTGATGTCTCCTTTCTCATTTCTAATTTTAATAATTTAGTTTGTTTCTGTATTTCTTTTGGTTAAGTTAGCTAAGGGTTTATCATTTTGAAGAACCACCTTTTTATGTTTTTGATGTTTTGAATTGATTTTTGTTTTTGTTTTAATTATTTTCTGTTTTCTACTGGCTTTGAGATTGGTTTGTTCCTGCTTTTCAAGGGCCTTGATGTACGTCATTATGTTGTTTATTTTGTGACATTCTTATTTCTTATGTGGTCACTCAGTGAAATAAGTTTTCCTCTTAAAACTGCCTAGAAAGTGTCCCATAGGTTTTGGCACGTTTGTCTCTATTTTCAATTAATTCTAGGAACTTTTTATATTTCTCTGCTTATTTCTTCTATGATACAGTCCACATTGAAAAGCATATCATTCAATCTCTATGTATTTATGTGATTCATTTGGGTCTTCCTATTGTTGATTTCTAATTTTATTCTAATATGATCTGAGAAGATGAAAGGAATCAATTACTTTTTTTATTTTTCTGGTACTTTCTTTGTGGCCCAGATTGTGGGCTATTTTAAAGAATGTTTCCTGAGCAGCTGAGAAGAATGTGTCTTTAGCTATTGTTGGTTGGAACATTTTGTATATGCTTATTAGATCCATTTGGTTTATAATGATCTTCAGATCTGGAGAGTCTTTGCTGATATTTTGTCTGGAAGATTGAACTAATGATGTGAGAGGTATCATGAAGTTTCCAACTATGGGGGGCACCTGGACAAACTTTCTGAAGCTCCTCTTCCACTCCAGGACTTGGTTCCTTATTCCCTTCCCCCTACTTGTTTGTAGTGTGTTATTTACTAATTAATTGAAGTGCTCAAATTATATGACTTGTAGCTTGTCTAGTATACTTATTTGACCTAAATTGTTAAATTTACTACTGTGAAGTGTATTGTTTGATGCTCATTCATAGTTAATTGCCTTTGGCATAGTAGTCACCCAGCATCCAAAACTAGCTTGACTTTACTTAGAGAATTTCCTAATAATTTTCTGCATGCTATAGCCTTCAAGTGTTGAGTAAACCTTGTAACATTGTGGAAAGACACAAATCATGTGTGACATGATTTATTGCATTGGTGTTAGGACCTTGCAGCTGTTGCTCATGACATAGCTTCAGGAACACTGGACAGCTGTGAACACATGAGACTTTACTAGCCACTGTCCTTGGTGCTTGTAGCATCCAAACATGATCAGGCAAGAATTTACAGCCTTCTGAGCCTGCAGCACAGTTGGATGAGTTATTTCTCCCAAAAGATACCACTGTAGGTGGTCTTGTGGTTATCCCTGGAGACACTGCAGGATCAGGTAAAACTCTCAAACCTATATTCCACCTGTTTGAGGGTAAGGACTGTCTGCTAATTTATATTTCTTCAGTGTCTACCTGTAGCCCCGGCCCCCATTTCCTTATGGATGGTTTGCAAACTCACAAACCCTATGGGTTTGGTCCTTGCCACAGGATACCCAGCAACTTCACAGGCTTCTGCTCATATGGTTTGTAAACTCACAATCTGGACGAGCTCCACTGTAGCAGCTCGGGTCCCTGTAGGAAGAGCCTGTGGTTTCTTGGTCTGAAGGAGTTCAGCTGCAGCCACAATTCTCTTATTGGTTTTGTTGGTGGTCCGTGGAGTTGCAGTGGTCTTGATGAGGTGAATTGTGGCCACTAGGGTCCCTGTAGAAAGGGTCTGTAGTATCTGTGTCCCCATGAATTCAGCTGCAGTCTCAGGAGTTCGCTGGTCCATTTGGCTGGGTGGTCTGTACAGTTGCTGTCTTGAGGTAATCCAGCATGTAGAGAAGAATGTGATTGATTTTTTGGTGTTTGCTATCTGCAATCATTGGCTCAACAAGATTTAACTTCTTTGCTGGAGTTGGGTTCTGAGAGTCACAAGCTCCTGAGCACAGGCTCACCAAAATGGTGGTCGACTCTGCTTTATGCTCACCAGATGAAATGCATGGGGATCTGCTCTCTGTGAGGCTTTCAATTCAATCACTTTTTGACTGTCTTTTTTCTGTTGCATTCTGACTGCTTTTTTTTCTCTTGTTAAGAGGCAGTCTTCCCGCTGGTTTAGTTCTGAGTCCCAGAGCAACCAAAATGCACTGCCTTCCTCTATTCCATCTTTAATTTTCAACACTTTGTTTTTTAAGAAAACTAATCTTAACCTCAAAACATCGCTTGTCATGATAAACCATCTCTCTCACATTGTCTCTGGTTATTAACCTTATTTTGAAATCCTCTTAAACCATAATAGTACTTTCATTGTCTTAGAATTTCCTATATATTTATATCCTGGAGTTTGTGCTTTATTATTATCCCTGCCTTGAGTTTCAACCTGGCCAAATATTATTTTCTCTTTGTGAGCTGAATTAAACTCTACAGGCTTGCTGATACCATGGAATCAGTCCTTTTCATTTTATTTTCTTCTTTTAAACAAATTGTCAATTAGGACTATACATTTCAAACAGAATTTAGGCCTAAAGTTTTGAATGCTGACAAATTATAGCGCATCAGCTCTTGCACTGAAAACAATTAGAAAACATCTAATAATAATTTTTAAATTTTCCTTAAGTGTCAGAGAGCTGCTGAAGTGTGGATTTACATTTTCTCTCTGTTGACTCACTTCAGATATGAGGTACTTAACATAGTCATGGACTTGTACATAAAGTTTGGTCTGATGAAGGAGTCTTTATTGGAAAATAGGTCTGGGAGCAGGTCTGTAATTCTGGGACCACAAATCATATCACATAGACCACATCCAGAGTCTGCCATCCTGCTGGAGCTCTGAACTATACTGTGCAGAATGCCCCACCCAGAAACACTGCACGAGGAGGGGATTCCTTCCTTCAGTACACGATAAAAGTATTAAATCAAGCAACCAAAACAGCAACAGCAAGGACAGCTCTTCTTGTATTAGCCATGTGTTTTGTCAACAGCATAATTCAGAAATATTTCATATATCATAAAACCTAGCAATTTAAAGTGCACAATCCAAACACAGAGTTCTATGTCTATCACTGTCACTACCATCAAATATGTTCATCACACAAAAAGAAACCCCCACATCCATTACCCATTATCCCTGAGATTCCCCATTCCAACAGGTACTAACCAACCAAAAATATGCACTAAGATATAGGCCTGTTTGTGTGTGTGTGTGTGTGTGTGCTGGAAATGGAACCCCAGAACTTTGTACCTCTGAGCTACAGTCCTCAAACCTTTTGTTTGTTTATTTACTTTATAATTTTGAAGTAGGTCTTGCTAAGTTGCTGAGGCTGTCTTCCAACCTGTGATCCTCCTGGCTCAGCCTCACAAGTACTAGGGTTATAGTTGTGCACCACCACTCACTGTTTTAGGTTAGGATTTTAAAAATGACAAAAAATATTTGGGAATAATGTTAAATGATTAGAATAAATCCTGAGATGCTTTTGTAAAGCCACACAACCAATTTCTATCAACTTGCTTTTTCCCCTGTCTAGATACCAGAAAACATTTGATTTAGAACTTGAAAATCTAAAATTGCTCAACTAATTTAAAGGAAAGGCTCTGTTTCTACTTTTTCACAAGCAGAATTTAATGTGGCGGTAGGTGTTGTCTTTTATTTCCAATGACGGCATGGGACTATTTTAGGATACAAATCAAATTTTATCCAGCAGACTCCAGATCCACCTCAAACCTCGAGTGACAACCTTGTTGATGAAATGCCAGAAATGAAAAAGTTCAGGATAAAAGCTCAGTGCAAGACTCCATATGAAAGGGAGGCTCATTACCTTCCCACCTCCACTCACTGTCCCTCCGAATAATTTCCATTCTGATTGGCTACATCTCTGTAAGTGATTATTTATTGACTATTTCCCTTGGCACTTCTTGTGGCTTTGTCTGCATAAGGCCAAAAGAGCCAATCAATTCTGTTTAAAAACAATGAAAATCGGGCCTGGCAGAACAAGTGTTGAATCATTTTAAAGATTGACTTCAGTAAAAATTCTCGTTATTTTGAGAACCTTTTAATAACTGATTAGGCACAAGTCATTAACCAGTTAACTTGCTTATTGACTGAATAGAAAGCTTATTCTTATTAATAGAGAAAATGAACTAATTTTCCTAAAAAGAAAAATTTGGACAAAGTAAGAAATATGGAAATGTTATAGTTTTAATTTCAACAAACAATGACCCAGACCAGTAAAACACATGCATTGCATTTCAAGCAGTATAAAAATTTTATAATCTAGGAATTTCCCTGGTATTTTCAGCTATAAACTCCAGATAAAATTCAGGTGACTTCAGGCCATCACAGAAACCCAATAAGATCAATCCAAGTTGGGTAGTATCCTGTGTGCCTTGAACATAACCAGAAATTGAACCCAGTCAATTGATGTGATCCATATGGGCTCTACTGGGAACAGAAAGGTTCTATTCAGTGAGGAAGTGACAGGCAGTTATTACTTGCAACAGTCTATGAAATTCTTCTATGAAAAGGGTTTTGTACATTTTTTTTGATCCAGCAAGGTAAAAAGACTAAAAGTAACATTTACTATTAATAACAAAATGATAATAAGAGTCTACATTGGAAAAGCATGCACCCATTTCTCAGAGCTGTTTAAATATTGTGATAAACTGGGTCTCTGGCAGCTATACTAAGAGAAGAGTGAATGGCTAATGACAACAATGGGAAGGAATTGTGAAGAGCATTCCTCATAATCCATATTTGGCCTTTTTGACTCAAGTTTATCAACCCACATTTAACAAGTTCCTTCTGTCTTCAGTTTGTTCATTTATAAAAAATCACTCCAATGCCTACTTCATGTGGTTACGTTAAGATAAATTAAAATAAAGTGCCTAGTAGAACATCTGACTCATGGTACATGATGAAAAATTGCAATGCCACCTCTCTTGCTTTCCCTTCTGCTCACAGGTGTGCCATTCTCCATTGCTGTGTTCTAGCTGGCAAGGCACTCATCTCATGGCCTTGTAGAATGTGCTCGTTTAACAAAGACTGGAGCCACAGTCCTTTGGCCAAATCTCAACTCAGCCACATAACTGTGTAACCCTGGATAAGCAATGCATGCAAAGACTCACATTTTAATAGTCCAAAGATGACGGGTGAATGACATAGTGAAATACAACTCTAGTGTTAGCAAAACCTTAGGAATCCCTTATACTGATTTCCATCCTACAACGCTCCACCATCATCCCCTGTCATAGCCAGAGGGACTGAGGACTACCCAGTTTACAAGATGATTAGCTTACTCATTACATGTTAGCTAGTATCTCATAGTTTTTTATATCTTGTGTTTGTAATTCTCTGTTATAATGCATCATATTCCACTTGATGTGACTATAGCCATATTGAGTAGCAACGACCAAAATAGAGGTTAAGTAACCCTGGTTGGTTTTCTTGCACTGTTTTCCAGATACTATAGATAGACAAAGCTTTTGGAGTGGGATGTTGAAGTTCACAACCACGTCCTGGCACCAACAATGCACCTGACTTTTTTATATTAAAGATTAGTCATGTATATTTTGACCTGGATAAAGACACTTTTGTCTTAATCCATGAAGATATCCTTCTTTTTCTGACCTAAATTGTAGGAACCCACTGAATCTTGTTGCTGCTCAGGACTATGCTTCTCTCAGTAAATCTCCCAAAAGTTGCACACTATGCAACTGGAAGCCACAGGGCTGGTCTTTATACTAGCACTGGGTTGTTTTGGAACAATTGGTGAGCCAGCCAGGAGTCCAAGGAAATGGGCAAGGAGACAGAAGCTCCAGGAGGGATATCCTTGGCTGGCCATATGACTCTATGGGGGAGGCGTGGTTCAAGAGTTAAGTACTTACAACCCACCATGTAAATTATAGGGACATCCCCAAATGGCCAGGTTTGGAGCAGCTACTTAGTGGATGACACTGAATTAAGGAAGAATGGTGTCTCGCTAGTGCAGTGGGGTGGTCATTGCTATGAGAAGTTTGGCCATTCACACCCAACTGGTTACAGACAAGAAGATGAAGAAATTATAAAAAGAGTTACATCTTGAAAGAGGTATGCATCCTTCTATCTCTGTCTTATCTTTTAATCTGACTGAGAAAGTGGGAAAACAAGTTTGACACCCTAGCTTGCCACTCTGTGGGGCTGGCAGGAAAAACCCTGGAAGACCTTAGAAACAAGCGTGTGCTGTTATCTCACAATTTGAAGGACATGAAAAGAATCGGAATTGCAGAGAGGAGGGAGGGAGGAAGAGCCTGAGGCTGAAGTGACAGCAGAGACCTACCTGTTTATGAGCATTGCTTTGTCCTAGTCTGTCACAGCAATGCAAATCAAAGTCATGAGAAATTCAGATGCAGGAGATGGTATTTCCCATTCAAGAAACAATGACCATTTGGAAATAAACTGCTACAGAATTGCTAGAAGAATAACAAAATTATGTCATTTTCAGGAAAATTGGCGGAACTAGAAAATATGCTAATCGAGATCGGTCAGTCTCAGAAAGTGAAGGACCTCGTGTTTTCTCTCATATGTGGAAGCTAGAGAGAAATCGGGAAACAAAAGAGACTTCAGATAAATGAAAGGGGATGCTAGTAGAATGGTGGAAGGGGATTTGGGGAGGGAAGTGGAAGATGAAAGTGGACACTTGATGAAGGAAATAGTTTGAATAATGCTATGTCCATATATGAAGTTATTTCAATGTTATGTACGGGGAGGGGAAGGGACCAGGATGGGATCCAGAGGGAAGCTCACCAAATGCCTTGTGCATGGATGTTTATATTTCTATCACTATGGACCTCATTATGATGTATAATTACAATAAAAGCACATTTTTAAAAGGCCCCGTGAGAATATAATATCTGAATAGTGAGACTGGCACATGGAGTGGATGGCATTTTTCTGGTGGGAAACGAAGCTGGGGAAATGAAGTTTAGCACAATTGTCCAGCCTTAAGGCAGTGCCTACATAATGCCCATCACATCCAAGGACTCCATTCCCTTACAGGTTGGATCATCTTGAGCCTGAGAGGCATGGGCAGATGGAGGGGATCTGACAGCACAGGAAACCCTGTGGAAAAGCATTCATGAAGCCAGGGTGTTTGGCAGGAATTGGGCAGGCACCAAGCCAGTTGTTTTTCAGATCTGATAAAGCTGTCTTTATGGACAGAATGAAAAGAAAACTGTTCTAAAACACCCTTTGAGAATGATGTGCATTTCTTTATCTCCCTTCTTGGCCTGATTATCCCCCAGAATATTTATGATGTGAATGATGCTATTGTCAACCTTGGAGAGACCGAATAGAATCCATGGCAAGGTGTGGCTTATCTCAAAGCCTGGGGAAAAAAAGGACAGATAAAAATGGGTGAAAAAAATAAATGGGGGTAGTTAAGACAATAAGAAAACAGACATGACATAATTTGCTTGGCCCTACCACCCACAGAAAAAAGACAAATAAGCTCCTAATGCAATTGTGGTAGCCATAAGGGAACAACTTAAGCTGAAACAGCTTTTCCAGCCCTTCCTAGCTACAGTGGAAAGTGAGCAATTTCCCCATGTGGATATTGGCTACTCAATGAATTTCTCTTCTCCCTATGATAAGGGGTACAGATGAGATCCACCCAGAATAAGGACTACAGGGGGTTGCCAGAAGCCAAATAGTGAGCAAAACTCACTATTTACTGGTCCCCCAGGAACAAGAAAAAGACCATTGTTCTAGAATCTATGGATGCTCAATGCACATGGATCCATGGCCATCCAGATTGTTTGCCAGGGCCAGGGAAGTTATAGATAGATCTGGAGGGAAGACCATCAGAGTAAAGCAGTGTTGCTCTATCTAGGAATTGGAAGAGCGCTCCATTGGTACCAGTCTCCCTGGTCCCTGAGAACATTCCAGAAGCATATATTCTATTAGAAAAGATATTGCAAACCTCTATGGAGGAATTTTGACTCAATATTCAGATAGCAAAGGTGGTATTGAGGGGGAAAGCAACCTGAGACCTGTTGGCTTTCTTGCCCACAGGCAAGTAGTAAATACTAGGCAATACAAGCTATCAAGTGAACGTGCTGAGTTTGGAGGGACTATACAAGAATTACATCAAGTTGGGATTTTATAATCTGCCCAGGGATCCTTCAGTAGTCCTGCCTGGACAGTAAAAAAAAAAAAAAAAACAAAAGCCCAAATGGAGTTGGAGAATTACTTTCAACCATGTGGTGTTAAATAAGATGATACCTCCTGTTTGTGTGATGGTGCCAACATTACCCAAGTACTGTGGGGAAAAAAAACACATCCTCCCTTGGCTCTGTGACTACCCTTCTTGACTTAGCTAATGCCCTTTATAACATTCCTTTGAAACTGGACTCACAGGACCAGTTCACTTGGGAGGGAAGGCAGTGGACACTGCCAGCAACGCTCATGGCTTGGTGGTTCAGGAACACACTCTGTTCTCATTTGCTAGTGATACTATCCGGTTATATTATATAGATGATATTGTACTTTAGGTGAAGAATATACTCTGTGACAGGTCACAGAAAAACTTTGCACTCCTCTGTCCACCAAGGGATGGGTCTCCAACCCCAAGAAGACCTGACCTTGTGGCCAGGTTAAGTAAGACTCAATTCATTCCAGGCATAGTATGAGATGAAGTATAAAGCTTCCTCATTCCCTGCATAGTGAAAGGTCACAGGGTTTTGTTGGGCCTCTGGGTTATTGGTGGACTTCCAATCCTCATCCAGTTCAGTGCCTGCACTCACCACATCAGCTGATTGAGACAGAGTCACTGGGGCTGGGGTGTTCACCAGCAATAAACATTTGAAACAGCAAAGATTTCAGTCACCCAATCACAGACTCTGGCCTACAGATACCAGACATGCATATGTAGGCAGATGTCACCTGTGCAGCAAATGGCATGAGCTTGTTTTTTTGGCAAGTACAAAAAAGATAAAACTTACCTCTTGCATTCTCATTTTGGGAGGAGTATACTGGGTACTGAAACCAGAGGCATTCTACCTCCAAGCTACACCCTCAACCCTATTTTATTTTTTAGTTTGAATCAGGGTCTTGCTAAGTTGCTGAGGATGGCCTTGAACGTATGATCCTCCTGTCTCAGCCCCCCAAGTACTGGTATTATAGGCATGCACTATTGTACCCACCTTACCTCTGGGATTCTGATCACAGCTCTGGAATGGAGCAAAAACCAGAAACACCCCTTTAGAAAAGCAGTTTCTAGCAGTGTATAATATCCTACTACAGGTGTAGCCACTGACTGAGATTTTACAAATCACAGGACAAACTGGCCAGCCTACCTATAAAGGTGTGGATTGATGGCCTAATTCACCATTCTCAATCCACAATAATGTAAAACGCTGTTCTAAATTAGAGTCTTCTCCAACAGCATATTGACTGCTGAGCTGTGGATGGTGATGAGCTGGGTTACCTATCAAACTATCTGACCACTTCTTCAGGTGGCTGTACCAGTCCCTATAAATTCACAAGTACAAGTGGGGGTCACCACTGTACCTGAAAATGCTTTTTAAACAAATGGGTCCAGAAGCAGAAGCAAGTGTGTGGACTATTGTTGCAGTACAACCTGCCATTGATACTATCTGTTTGGAGACAGGAGAAAAATTAGAGTTGCCAATGGGTAGGGTCATGGGTGGTAGAGCTGTAGTAACTAACTCATGCTCGGGTGTGCTGGCAATTAGTATACCAAGGCCCCTGTGGATGGCACAATGGCATGGAGAAACAATGGTCTACTATCCTTATGAAAGCCTTTCCTAGCAAGAGAGCTAATCGTACTGCCATTATCAAACATCTTGAGAAACTTAGGGTGCTGTGTGTCTACCCACAGTAAATTGGCAGTGACTAGGGCACCCATATCCCAAGACGTGTTGTCCAGGATTGGGTACAAACACATGATGTATCCTAACACATTCATCTGCTATGTAACTGTCAGGCAGCTGGGTTAGTGGAGAAAAATAACAGCTTATTCAAGCCATAGATGCAGACCCTGTGAGAAAACCCACCTTCGCTGTCTGGACTGAAGTCTTTGGAGAAGCATGAATGAATTGAAATATCCATATACCTGCAATGCCTACCCCCACTGAGCACCTGGGGATCCAGCCCCTTCCCCAAAAGACCACCCACATGCAAGCCGGGCATCAAGACACTATGCTACTAGAGTTGATACCCAGATGAAAGTGCTACTTATTCACACATTGTAAACTATAAATCTAACTAAGGGGCAGCTCAGTAGGGATCAGGGGCTTATTCCCCTGTTTGGATCAGCTTTCTCTTTCCACGGTGTGAAGAGTCTTTGGCCCGCCTCACTTGGTCCTTATTGATCTTATCGGACTCTGTATCTCTGGTCCTGTATTATGCCCTGAGTGGGCTTCAGTCAATACCTCAGGGTACTGTTGGGGGCTCTTGGTCTAGCATGCCATTTTGCCATTAGTTTGGGAATCATGCATGGATCTGACCTAGTGGCCAACACACGTGGTGTGCTTCAGCACTGCAGCCCCTAGTGGCTCTCAGCATGTAATCTCACAGAAATCCTGCCAGCAAAATTGTCCTGCTGGCTGCTGCATTGTACTTTACAAGTCTCTACTACATATATGTTTTTCTATCCATAGCTGCAGTTTTTCTGCTTTTTCTATTTTCCCTGGAACCTGTGCTGCTTTCAAACCCAAACTAATGTCTTATCGTATCCTTTCTTTATTAGAGGAGAGATGCTAAGTTGTTGGCTTGGCTCCTGGGACATCTGGTGAGAAGCATTGATAGTTACTATCATATGCATCACTGTTCTCTGTCTCGTTTTCTGTATGTGCCTATATTGTTGCTATGGATTCTGCTTACAAGGTGCACACATGACCTAACAACAGCATGCCACCCATACAACGCAAAACTCGGGATGTTAAAGAAGACTCTAAGAGCTGGTGAAATGCATGGATGCAGCTTGACGTGACTATACCATCTTGAGTCCTAACAACCATGATTGCCACTGAAAAGCACTGGTCAGTTTTTCGTGCATAACTTCCCAGCATAGTGTAAATAGATATATTCACTCCAGTGGTATGTGGCACTTTACAACTGGACCCCAGGAATGTCCCTGGCTCTTTGTTATTACCTTGGATAATGTGATTCGTCCTAACTAATATGTATGCCTCTTCTTCTGACCCAAATTTTAGGGATAAGACTGGTCTTGAAGCTCCCAGGACCTTGCCTCTGTTAGAAAGTCCCCCAGTGGCTTGCATTCTGTGCAATCCTAGATCTGTCTGCCTCTGTTTCTTCAGTCACATGGCACCTGTGGCCGGTCCTCATACACTAGGATCTGAGTGCTCCAAAACACAATATAAAGGCCGTGGGAAGATCACTTGATGGCACAGGTTCACACGATGACCTGTAATGCTGCAGGAGGTGGTGGTGGTGGTGGTGGTGGAGTGGTTGGTGACTGATTATCATCGCCTCCTGATAATGTGGAACTTTGGATTGGATCTGTCAATGGACAGAAAACTAAAAACTGTTTATTAGAGAGAGATACTGAAAAGTAGAGATACCCTTATTCACTATTCTCTGGTTCCTAGAAGACTGGTAGATGTCTGGGCTTCATTTAAGAATATATATATATATATATATATATATATATATATATATATATATTTATGCCAGGAATGGTGGTGCATGCCTGTAATCCAAGTATTTGGGAGGCTGAGATAGGAAGATCACAGGTTCGAGGCCAGCCTCAGCAACATAGTGAGAACCTCTGCAACTTAGTGATACCCTGTTGCAAAATAAAAAATAAAATAGGGTTGGGGTGTAGCTCAGAGGTAGAATACCCTTGAGGTCAATCCCCAGTAACACACACACACACACACACACACACACACACACACACACACACACACATAAATGGGATGGCATTAAACTAAAAATTTCTGCTCATCAAAGGAAATAATTAAGAGTCTAAAGGATAGAGCCCACAGAACGGGAGATCTTTGCCAGCTGTTCCTCTGATAGAGGACTAACATCTAGGATATAAAAAGTACTTAAAAGACTTAACACTAAAAAGAAACCCCAATCAAGAAATGAGCAAATGAACTAAATGGACACTTCACAAAAGAAGAAATACAAATGGCCACTGAATGCATGAAAAAAATGTTCAACATCATTAGCAATAAGGGAGATGCAAATTAAAACTCCACTGAGATACCATCTAACCCCAATCAAAGTGACAATCATCAAGAAGTCAAACAACATTAAATGCTGGTGAGGATGTGGGGAGCTAGGAACTCATATACACTGTTGCTGAAATTGCAAATTAGTGCAGCTACTATGGAGATCAGTGTGGAAATTTCTCAGAAAACTGGAAATAGATCCACCATATGATCCAGGTATACTACTCCTGTGTATCTTCCCAAAGGGAATAAAATTAGAATATTATAGTAATATATGCATATCCATGTTTATAGCAGCACAATTCATAATACCCAAATTATGGAACCAATCTAGGTGTCCATGAACAGATGAATTGATTACAAAATTATGGGATATACACACAATGGAATTCTACTCAGCAATAAAGAATAATAAAATTTTCAGGAAAATTGATGTACCTGGAGAACATTATGATAAGTGAGATTAGTCAGTCACAGAAAGTGAAGGGTCATGTGTTTTTTCTCATATGCAGAAGCTAGGGAGTAATTGGGACATAAGAGGGACTTTAGATGAAGAAGGAGAAATTCCAATGGAGCAAGCAAGATAGTCTTGGGGAGTGTGAGATGGGAAGGGAGACTTAATGAAGGAAACACTTCCGCTGACATTATGTACACATGTGAGAATACCAATGCCAATCTCAATACCTTGTATAGGGAAGGAGGGAGTGGGGAGGGACCTGGGGGAAGCTCACCAAGCGCTATGTGCATGTATGTTACTATCACGATGAACTACATTATGATGTGAGACTATAATACATCAATAAGAGTATAAAAAATACATATAGAAGGAGCAGAGACAACCATGATGTGTCAACCTTTTTAATGGCAAACCACTCTGGTGTTCACACATTGCAAATTCAGATGGTCTGAGGTAACTGAAAGAGCCAAACCTTTGGGAACAGAGACAATGTGCTTGAAACCCAACTTTACCATTAATGTTGTTTTGGTTAAACCTCTGTTCCTGTGTGGGACTCCACATTTAGGAAAACTTGATTTGGGATAGATAGGACGATAGCAAGAAGATAAGTAAGTAGCAAGTCCCACACCCTCCTTCATCTTATGCAAACACCGAAGAGAACCAATTCTCTGTGTAAGAATATATATATATATTGAATTTTTGGAAACTTTAGCCGTACTGTCAACTTTGGAAAAAGTATCCCAGTTTACCCGTGTTGAGTTGGCATTGTACAGAAATTAACAGTCATATTGGTCTAGAAACGTTAAACTTAATTTTTTTCCATTTGTACAGGGGTATCGCACTGTATTAAATATGTAAGGTCTTATCTACGTGGGTTTGATTACAGAAACTAATAAAGTATTCTCTAAATAATAAAAAAAAAGAATCCAGACATCAGATAAATGTAAAACCAGTCATGCTGAAGTCAGTAGGAAGTTCTGTGTCATCCTCCCGCTGTATTTCTGTTCCTGACTTAGAGCCACACAACGGTGAGGAAAATTCCCACTCCTAGCTTATCCCCAAGAAGGGAAAGATATGACTAACCTGTACGCCCATTGGTCTGGCTCTTTTGTGAGGGGATGGCTTTCTCAAGGTGCTGACTTCTGTCTTGACTTTCTCAGAGTATCAGCTGTACGTGGCACAATCTAGATACCAATCAGCCACTGAAAGCAAAATATGAGCTGTATAGTATACATATTCCAGAGGAGTCATCATCCAGGTGCCAATAAAACTCGGGAGCCTTTCCCTCAGCCGGGAAAGGACAGTGACACCTGCATTCAGCAGGCCAGCTTTTCAGGGGACTGCCAGAGGGCTGGGCTTCTTTCTATCCTGACTTGAAGAGTGGATGGGCTCGCATACCCCATATGTCTGGTGTTACTGAGAACAGTAACAACACAAAGTTGGGCAGGCTGCTGCTGCTCTAGAGGACCCGCAGTACAGTAGACAGACCCGCAGGGAATGAGAACTTCTGAAAAACAGGAAAGGGCAGATTCCTCTAATCAGGGTCTATATGCAAGTGTCCAGAGGAAACCCTGAAAAAATTTCAGAGAAACTGAATTCCTATCCAGGCTGATTGATAAATGTCTTTCCATGTATAAAGGCAGTCTGCAAGGAATGAGAAAAGTGGCTGGCTTTTCAAATGTATAGATAACTACAACACTGATGGAGGGAGAAATGGCCCAATTAAAGGAATAAAATAAATCTCTAGAAAATGACTTTAAATAAATGGAGTTTAGAGCAGTCCCCCACATGCAGTATAGACCGCATGCCACGATATATGCCATGATACCCACTCACTGCCTGACAGCATAGATAGTACCACATCCAAAACATGTTTTGTTTTCTATACCATATATACCCATGGTAGTTTAATTTATAAATGGCCATAGCAAGAGTTAAACAACAAAAAGTGATAATAAAATAGAACAATTATAACAATATAGTCGGAGAAAAGTTATATGAAGTGAATGTGAATCTTTCTCATTTTCTCTAAAACTAACTTACTGTATTTACCTTTCTTTTTTCGTGCACTGATATGGGATAGTGCAATTCCTGTGTGATGAGATAAAGCAAGGCAAATGAGGTAATGGTGATACAGCATTATGTTTTATGATAAGGTTACCTGGACACTGTGATTTTGTGACAGCTAACTGATAACTCAGGTGACTATTGAGTGACTACTGGACGGTGATATATACAGGATAGATACTCTGAGCAAAGGGATGAGTCATGACCTGGAGAAGACGGAGCTGGACAGGCTGAGCTCCCATCATGCAGTGCACAGTTTAAAACTTACAAATTGCTTATTTGGGGAATTATCCATTTAACATGGTCAAACCATGTTTGAGCATGGGTAACTGACACTGCAGAATGTGAAACTGTAGATAAAGGGGGACTTATGCGTATGAATGACTTGATGAATACTTCAAAATAACTATAATAAAGATGCTCAATAAATTAAGGAAAAGAGTGAATGTTTGTGATAGTTGGTATGGTTTGTCAACTTGACCCTCCTGAGATCATGTGACTTTGGTTGTGTAACAGTGGATTGAACCGGAAGTCCTGCCCTAAATGTGGGCAGCTGGATTCTGATAGGTGCAGGACTTGGATAAAAGAAGGAGAAAGCCACGTAGAAGCAGCTGCAACTCTTCCTGAAGAGGACACATCTGCTTTCGTCTGATATCGTCAGTCTGCAATTTTGCCGTTTCCTTGAGGAGCTTCTTGATCTTCTGTGCTCATCTGGGATCATAGGCCTCCAGCCTTTGAACTGAAGCTTCGCCGTTGTTTCTCTGAGGAGTTTCCTTGTCTTCACATCTTAGACTGGACTGAATTGGTGGTTGCTTCAATCCTGAGGCTCCAGCTCTTGGACTGTCCAACCAGCTACTGATTCCTCTGATTCTTCGCGTGCAGTCAAAACTCGGGACTGTATTGTGAGCCGATTTAATAAATCCTTTTTTTCCCCCCTTCATTTTGTGAATTCTGTTGATCTGGTGAACCCTGACCAATACAATGTTTTAACTAATGAGATAGAAATTTTTAAAAGAAACTGAAAAAGAAATTTTGGAACTGCAGAACAAAATAAAGTGAAATTTGTGGAAGGGTTCAATGGCAGACTTGATAAATCAAAAGAAAGAATCAGTGAATTAAAAGACAATCTATTTGCAATTATCCAGTAAGAAGAGCAGAAAGAAAAAGAATAAAAAAGAGTAAGAAAGCCAATGGGACAGAAGAGACACCATCAAGTCGACCACTACATGAATTTTTAGAGTTCCAAAAAGAGAAGATAGCAAGAAAAGAGCAGAAAAAGTATTTAAACAAATAATGCTTGGAAGCATTCTTAATCTAGGAAGAAAACAGGCATCAAAATTCCAGAAGCTAAGTGTACTAAGATACGATGAATCCAAAGAAATACACACCAAAAACATCATCATCAACTTGTCTACTGTTAAAGGCAAAGAAATAACTTTAAAAGCAGCAAAAGCAACTTATTGCATACAAGATATCATCCATAAGTGTATCACTGGATTTCTAAGTCAAAATGCTCAAGATGTTGACAACCAAAGAGCAATAACAATTAAACTTTTCTATCATGTATACTATACTCAGCAAAACTGTCCTTTTGTAATCCCAGTACTTTGGGAGGCAGAGACTGGAGGATCCAGGTTCGTGGCCAGCCTCAGCTCTATCTCTCTCTCCCTGTCTCTCTCTCTCTCCACAACTTCATGAGACCCGGTTTCAAATTAAAGTATAAAAAATAGGGCCGGGGGTGTAGTTCGGAGGTAGAACCCCTCTGGGTTCAATCCCCGGTACTGAAAAAAAAAATTAAGGGATAATGAAGATACCTCCAGATAAACAAAACTGAGGGAGTTCTTCTTCACTGGACCTGTTTAATTCTTCCTACCTTAACAGTGCTAAGAGACTGAACCTCAGTCATTTTTATATTTGCAAATCTAGTACTCAAAAATATTTATTAGCTAGAAAAGAAAGAGAATCTCCAGTCTGTTAAAATCACCACTCCTAACTTTCTCTGTAAGAAAAAATGGAACTAATTCAGCAAATTAATTTTTTTGTGCTAAAATAGCTCCTAGATGCTTGGAAATGTTCCATAAATTCATCCTTACAATAAACTTATGAGGTACTATCAAAGCCTTTTTTCTTAGTATCACTCAGAATACTTATGATTATTGCTCAACTTAAAATTTATTTTATACTATATGTTTATTCTTATCATTTTAGATAAATATATCACCAAAAATATGACTGAAATTGGAAAAATAATTTGAAATAAGGGTCATTTTTCTTAATAATTACTTCCTTCTTGATTTTTGCCTTTTTCTGAATTCTGAACTTTAATCAAGTCATCCTGAGAATTTTTCCCTAAAGATTTCATTAATGTATTCCCTTGTCTTCTATTTTACTGTCATTAAGCTAGTTCAGGCAACTGTCATCTTTATTCCACACTTCTTAGGAAATTACAAGGCTTTTAATCTCCTTACATGTACTCTCTTTCCTACTAATTCATTCATCACAGTTTTTATTTATTTTCCTTTCTTTTTTTGTAGTGCCTTTTATATAATACAGATTGATTGCAAAACATCAGAAAACCTTGAAATAATCTTCACATTCATCTTAAGAAATCACATTTGCTGGCCAGGTGAGGTGGCACACACCTGTAATCCCAGTACTTGGGTGACTAAGACAGGAAGATCTCAGGTTTGAGGCCAGCTTTAGAAACTTAGCGAGATGCTGTTTCAAAATTAAAAAATAAAAAGGAGCTGGGGGTGTAACTTGGAGATAGAACACCCTGGGTTCAATCCCCAGTACCAGAAAGAAGGAAAAACAAAAGAAAGAAAGGAGAAAGAAGAAAGAAAGAAAAAGAAGAAAGAAACAAAGAGAGAAAGAAAGAAAGAAGAAGAAGAAAGAAAGAAAGAGAGAGAGAAAGAAAGAAAGAGAAAGAAAGAGAAAGAAAGAAGAAAGAAAGAAAGAGAGAGAGAGAGAGAGAGAGAGAGAGAGAGAAAGAAAGAAAGAAAGAAAGAAAGAAAGAAAGAAAGAAAGAAAAGAAGAGAGAGAGAATCACCTTTGCTGGATTAGATTGTGGACTATTTAAAGTAATGGAGTGAAGCCGGGCGTGGTGGTGCACGCTTGTAATCCCAGTACTTTGGGAGGCAGAGACCGGAGGATCCCAGTTCGCGGCTAGCCTCAGCTGTCTCTCTCTCTCTCTCTCTCTCTCTCTCTCTCTCTCCTTAGTGAGGCCCTCTGCAACTTCGTGAGACCCGGTTTCAAAATAAAGTATAAAAAATAAGCCCGGGGGTGTAGCGTGGAGGTAGAATGGCCCTGCGTTCAATCCCCGGTACCGCAAAAAATAAATAAATAAATAAATAAAATAAAGTAATGGAGTGTTTTTACCTGGGAATGTGATATTTAAGGTTCTATGTGGCATCTAGAAACAGATAAATATGACTTCAGTTATTCCTCGTCTCACTAGCTTGGTAATCTGGAACAAGTTGTTAAACTTCTACAGCCATAACTTTCCCCTAGTTTAAATGGAGATAAATAATAGAACAATCCTAATGATATTTTTGTACTAATATGATTCACATTTAACCCTAGTAGGGTGTCTGGTACATCATAATTACATAGTATACATATCGAATACATATTAACTGTTGCTATAGTACGGATTCAGAATGTTCCTCAAAGGCTCATGTGTGAGAGGCTTAGTCACCTCCCTGTGGCACTGTCTGAGGTGATGGTACTTTTAGGGGTCAGATGTTTGGTCCCTGGGGGTCTGCCCTTGAAGGAGATATTGGGCCCAAGCTTCTTATCTCTTCTTCTTTTTTTGTTTTTTTTGTTTTCTGATCACCATAAGATAAACCGATTTCCTGTATCAAGTGTGTTCGCCATGTTGTGAGCTTCCAGAGGCTCAAAACCATACCAAGTGACCACGGACTGAAACCAAGAGCCAAGATAATCCTTTCCTCCTTCTAAGTTATCTCAGATATTTTGCCAAAGAAAGCAAAAGCTAACTGACACAGCTGTTATACCATTATCATAAAGAGTAGGATAGGGAGTCATGACAAGTATTTTATAATATGAACAAATAATGAAAAAAGATATAATAGGCTGCAAAGCAAAAAAACACAAGATAAACAGCATTAGAAAAGCATATGAAATTTAAAAAAATATCACTGTTAAAAGTTTATATGCAAACATGGAATAATGTGATAATATATTGGTGGTGTATAAATCACTATCAATTCTGAAAATTAAAAAAGTATAAAAATAATTATATAAAACATGTCAATGGATACACAGTACCATAAGGTTTATTTCATCAGTATGTCTGAATTCCTAAACATAGAGTTGTTTTAGCATCCTAGAGAAGGTATTTCTTCTTACCCCTCTTTTCAATTCCTTTATGTTCACTTTCCCTCTATGGAAACAAGTGAAAATGGCTCAGAATTACAAAGATAAGGTATTGATTCTTGGACATTGTTACTACTGAATCTTCTTCACAAAGTGTGTGATTTACTATGGATTTTTCTTAGATGATTATTTTTTTCAAAAAATTATTAGCTGAAGTTATGGTCAACATATTCTTGATTGTGTCCAAGAAAAACAAGTAACAATAAAAACAAAAATAAGAATTTTACAATTGGAAGTCGGACATAGTGGCACACGCTTGTAATCCCAGTACTCGTGAGGCTGAGATAGGAGGATCGCAGGTTCTCAGCCAGCTTCAACAACTTACTGAGGCCCTCTGCAACTTAGTGAGACCATGTTTCAAAGTAAAAGAATAAAATCGGGCTGGGGGTGTAACTAAGAGGTAGAATGCCCCTGGGTTCCATCCCCAGAACCATACACACACGCACACACACACACACACACACAAAAGAATTTTACAATTGGGGAATAACTCCTGGCATAGATAATGGAAATACATCACAGTAGGAGAGAGCCACATAAATCACTAGGATTACATGCTGACTTGTATTAAATCTCAAAAATATGATAATTATTAGGCACTTGAAAAATCATGCTATTCTCATTGCATGATTGTTTTTGGTCCTGTTCCATGACTATTATCCCTTTGTTCTTTAGCAAGTAAATCAAACCTTTGAGGTCTGACTTTGTAATCATCCTTTCCTAGAGCTGTTTTGTGCCTGTCCTGAAAGTGGTACCTTTTAAAAGTGATGCCTTTGCCTTACTGAAGATGAAATGCAGCTCAGTACTCTGACCTTTGAAATTTTGGGTGTAATAGTCATATAGAAGGACAGAAATCAAACAGGAGATGAATGAAATAAACTCTTTTTGTATGGTAAGTGTTGATCTTTTTCTGTAGCCATGAATTCCCAGAAAAGTTTTTTTTTTATTTCCAAGGTCATTAAGCAGCAGAATAGAAATAAAGTCAAACTAACACAGTCCACCATTGTGGGTCCAGATTTTCCATGAGCCGGTTGACTTGGCTAAATGCCCATGCCAGGTATGTGACTTTGGGAGAGATTTTCATTCCTCTCTAGTTAGTTTGATTGTGGAGAGTGATAAATTCTATTTTTTTTTCCAATGGGATTTCTATTTCTATTTCTAGGATGACATTTTAGGAGGTTGTATATGGCAGTGATCCCAGGAGTGAATTACATCCTTTTGGACATCAGGTCCTTATAACCAAATGAAAACGAGGGCATGTAGTAGGCTGAAGGAGGCTGATTAATAACTACGCAGCAATTGTCTGTATCTCCCACTCCTCCCTCCACTTGATTTTATGGCTTATGCATGTTGGGTGAGCAATGCTATAACTAAAAGCAAGGTGGGAGGACTTGATGAAAGAAACAGCTATGGACACATGAAATAATCAATACCAATTTCAATAACATGTGCAGGGAAGGGGAGGAAGAAGGGCGGGATCCGGAGGAAAACACATCAAATGTTGTGTGCATGTGTGCTCCTATCACTCTGAACCTTATTTTTATGTATAATTACAATGCACCAACAAAAGTATATTAAAAAGAGGAGTAGATGGAATGGTTAAAAGGGACCAGGGATGTGCCAGGAGTGATTGGGAGGTTGTTTCATGAAGAATACATTGCAACTTCCAAAGCCATATGCAATCTTCCATGTACTCCTCTCCATTTGACCTTGGACCACATCTGTTCATAGAGTGGTGCAGGAGAAGCGTGTCATGCTATCTTTTTATTAATGGGGAGCTCCTGTCTTTGGTATTATGCTGAGTAACTTCCTATATGATAATCTAATAGGCTGACTTGGAAAAAAAACTTGGAATTTAATTTCTGTCTGCACTCACCTTCAGGATATCCATTATGAATTAAGTTACACATTATTTTGGAGAGTTGGTGATAAACGAGGAGATTAGAGGAAGGCACAATTGTTAAAGAGAAAATAGTGAAGGTTATTAATAAAGTAATTCCATACTCTGTTTCCCTCCCCCATATATCCTCCAAATACTAATTAACAAAGTCATAGATTTATCTTGCCTGATGAAACAGTTCAATTTAAGTTTAGCCACTATTATATCAAATGGTTAAAGACTGGAAGATTTTGTGACATGGCACTATCTTACTATTAGAAGGAGAAGAAATAAACTGCAATCAGTTCTCAATCCTAATGTGCTTATTTATAATAAATCCTTGTGAAGGCTCATTTCACTTTACCTGTGCTATTAATTATTAGTGAACAAGCATGTTTTTCTTTTTTTTTTTTTTTGGCTACAAACTTTATTTATTTTTTTTATTGGTGCATTGTAATTATACATTTAATAGGTGTTAGGCTATAAGAGTCATACATGCACACATTGCCCGCATGTTTTTCTAAGTGATGTTATTGGAATCATTCTCTGTATTTCAAAAACACAGCATATGTTTAAACATCTGAACTTAGAATGTCCACAAGTGTGATAGTCAGTTTAGGTTGTTAACTTGACCTGATCATGACACACCCAAGATTATGTGATTTTGGGTGTGTAACAGCAGATTAAACAGAAAGCCCTGCCCTGAATGTAGGCAGCAGGATTCTGATAGTTGCGGACTTAGATAAAAGAGGGAGAAGCCGCATAGAGTGCGACTCTTCCCAAGGAAAACGCATCTGCTCTCGCCTGAGATCGTCGGCCGCCGGCTTCGCCTTTCTCTGAAGAGCTTCTTGATCTTCTCGGCCTCCAGCCCTTTGAACTGAAACTCCACCATCGTTTCTCCAAAGAGCTTCCTGATCTTCACATCTTGGACTGGGACTGAATTAGTGGTTGCTCCGATCCTAAGACTCCAACTCTTAGACCGTTCGACCAGCTACTGGTTCCTCTGACTCTCCACGTGCAGTCAGAACCTGGGACTACATTGCTTCAAACTGTAAGCCCATCTGATAAATTCCTTTTTTCAAATATACTCATTCTGTGTATTCTGTTAATCTAGAGAACCTTGTCCAATACAACAAGACATAGTAATAGTAACCATTGGATACTCATATAGATGTCCAGTATTCAACAGCCCTATTTTGTTCACTGGGGAACAGAAAGCAAGTCCCCTTCTTTCAAGAGCTAGTGACAGATATGAAAGACAGAAAATCATAGAGAAAGAATAGTAGAGTGATTTTAATATAAAATATACAAGAAGGGAAAGGAAGTGGAGGGGGAAATATCTGGGCTGTGCTTTGAAAATGAAATATAAATAGGACCTTGCCCAATGGAGTGGATGGAATGAGAGTATGAAAAAAAATTCAGCCAATGTGAAGGTAGTTTAAGGAGACCACACAGAGCACAGTAGGAGGCTTCATTAATTCTTGTACATGAATAAATTAATTATTTATACCCTCTTTCATTATTGGCAATTTTACTGATACTTGTGAAGGTCTACGCTTTCATAAATTTGTTAGTTTATGCGATGTAGAACTACATCACCAAGTAATTTATATTCATGAAACTAAACTCAAATTGTCAATTATCTGAAAATTGAATAAAAATGGAGCAGCGTCCTTAACTGGCATTATATACATGATTATTATAACCACAAATCACTGGAACAGTTTCATGTAATAAGGACCCAGGAAGCCAAGGAGGTCCAGTTCTGAAAAGCTAGGAAGGCACCAGCAGTACAGCCCCACTTGTGCACAGATGGGGCTCTAATCATGTTTGGATAGAGGGTATGTCCATCCTTCACATCTCTGCAGTAGATAGTTCTTCAGCTTTTCATGCAATTGATCATCTTATCTCTTTATATGATTCTTGTTTACAATAGCATCTATGGATACTATTTTAATTTCCATCATAAACTTTAAATCTGACCCTCCACGTGCAGTCAGAACCTGGGACTACATTGCTTCAAACTGTAAGCCCATCTGATAAATCCCTTTTTTCAAATATACTCATTCTGTGTATTCTGTTAATCTAGAGAACCCTGTCCAATACAGCGTGCATGCTACAATATAGATAAACCTTCGAAGATTCTATCAAAAATATTATAAAAGACTAGTCACACAACACTAGGAATTATACGATTCTATTTATATGGAAGAAACAGAATAAGAAAAGACAAATAGCAAGATGGAGGAGTTGCAGAGGGAATCTATGGGAGAAGGGACGCGGAGCTTCCATTTCATCCCTGGGCCCTGGGCACACAACCCTAGGAAACTCCATACATGCAGCTATCTGAAAACTCCTCCAGACACAGTTCTTTTGACTTTATATGGAAGCTTCATTTTACAGGTAGACATGATTGATAAAAATCACTGGCCATTAGTGATCATAATCTTTAGCCCCTCAAATTAACAGAAATTATTAAATTAATAAAAATATCAATTTAAAAATATTTATAATAGTAATACAAGATAGAAGAAGGCAGGAAGGACAGATTCTAAGATAGAGTAGAATAAAAGGAACAAAACTTGTGCAAACCAAAGTTGTTCAAGCCAGAATATAACACAGACACACACACACACACACACACACACACACACACACACACACACACAAGACAAATAAACATCTCAACTAACGAAGAAACTTCCAATGTCCCTCAATGGAAAACTATAAGAGAAACATGTGATTTCTTCAGTAACATCAATAAATTCAACAAAACCTCAACCGTTAAAATATTAGAATTCCTAATGGAAACTAACAGAATTCAAAGTTTATCTGAAAGAGAAAAGACAAGGGATTGGGGAGAAATAATAAAGAAGAACAATGGGGCTTTTTGCACCAGAAATTAAAGTCCACTGCAAAATCAGAGTGAATAAATAGTTGAATTCATTCAGAATTAGAAAGCAGATTGAAATCGAATTGAAGGTCCAGAGATCAAACTAGATATATGTGACAATTTAGCATGTGTGAAATCCAGCATTTCATAATGGTAGACATGAGATACAATACTCAATAAATATTGTGGAACTAATTGGTAAGGATGGGGGAAAATAAACATAAGTAGGTTAATATATTAATTGTATTTTAAAAAGTAAGATGGAGTAAAGAATACAATTTTTATACTTTTATTGGTGCATTGTAATTTCTTTTTTTTTTTTTGCGGTACCAGGAATTGAACCCAGGGGCGTTCTACCTCCGCACTACACCTCTGGCCCCATTTTTTATACTATATTTTGAAACTGGGTCTCACGAAGTTGCGAAGGGCCTCACTAGGTAGAGAGAGAGAGAGAGAGAGAGAGAGAAAGAGAGAGAGAGAAAGCCAAGGCTGGCCGCGAACCTGGATCCTCCGGTCTCCGCCTCCCAAAGTACTGGGATTACAAGCGTGCGCCACCACGCCCGGCGTGCATTGTAATTTCACATCATAGTGAGATTCAAAGTGACACAAGTATACATGCACACAGCACTTGGTGTATTTCCCTCGTATACCACCCTCTTTATAAAGGAATTATTGAGTATAGAGCATTATTAGAAAGAATGGGTTAAAGACGGATGTTAGGAAGATAATACAAAAAGCTAGAAACCACCATAAAGAAGGGAAAATAATACATATGACTTCCCAAATTAAAAAAAGTACTGGTGAAAATAATAATTGAAAACAAATAAATAGAAAGACATCCACGTTCATATATAGGGAGACTTTGGTTATTAAGATGTCAATACTAGCCCGAGTGATTTTCAGATCAATTTTATCCCTATAAAAATTTCAGTAGTTTTTTCCCTCAGAAATTGAAAAGCTGATCATCAAATTCACATGGAATTGAAAAAGCCATAGTACAAAGACCCAGGTTTCCCAATTTCAAAAGTCACTTCAAAGCTATAGAATAAGATGTATAATATTAACATAGAAACAGAGCCATAGAACCATAGATTAGAATACAACCTCAAGAAATAAGCCTGCACATATATAGTCAGTCGATTGCTGAAAAGAGTGTCAAGACACTTCAGTGAGGAAAGGGGTTTCTTTTCAATAAACAACATTGGAAAATTGGATTATCTACATGAGAAAAAGTGAAATTGACTCTTACTTCACAACACATACCAAAATTAGCTAAAAATGCATCAAGTATCTGGACAATGGGAATAAAAACAATGACCAGATTAAAGAAAATAATTAAAGAGTAAATGCAGTATTTTTACATGTTGAAGACATAGTATATTTATGCATAGTCCATAGAGGTATCATGGAAATAG
The DNA here is from genome assembly GCA_004027185.1 of Glis glis. NCBI lineage: Eukaryota > Metazoa > Chordata > Mammalia > Rodentia > Gliridae > Glis > Glis glis. Next base: position 105,823 of record PVJS01000339.1, read on the forward strand.
CACTCATGAAGGCAAGTTGGCAGTTGCTCAAAAATAAACAAAGAAAAATAAGTAAAAATAAAACAAAGATAATCAATCATGTTCATCCTGCAGTTCTGGGTACCACTTGCAAGAGAGTGTCCGTAGGAAAAATGTGACTTATTGAAGAGTGGTCAGCGCAGTGTTCTTAGCAATGGCCAAAGCACTGAATACAACCTGAAATTCTATCAGCAGAAAAATCTGTGAAAGTCTTTAAAATCTGTATAAAAGTAAACTGGGGGGGGGACCTCTTGTACACACCCTCTGCATCATGTCTGTCTGTCATTGACTTTGAGCAATGCCTTAAATTATAGAAAACTGAAAGCAATACAAATGGTTCATTTACATGGTAATACAAATGACTTGTGGGCAATGCAGTTGTGAATATGAACAATTTTTGTATGAATCTATAAATTCATTTTGGCATAATAGATTGTGCTGTGTGCATGTTTGTGTATGTGGTATGTATATATGTCCATGTGTATTGAATTCTTTGAACCAGTTTTAACATCTTCATAGTCTCATTAATTAATGAGCTAAATAACATTTCTGACGAGTTTTCACTGTAGATTTGCATGAGAATCATTATTTTACTTTTTAAAATGCTTTCATTAATAACAACATATATAAAAATATTAAACTAAATTATTGTTTACCTGTATTAAGGGATACTACAGGTATTAAAAGAAACAAGTCTGGGGCTGGGGATATGGCTCAGTGGTAAGTGCTTGTCTAGCATGTGTGAGGCCCTGAGTTTCATCCTCAACACTAAAAGAAAAAAAGGGGGATAGAAAGAATAATCAAATCTGAATGTCTGAGCCATATATTATGTTATGAAAACTTGTTTGTGAAATCGAATTAAGTATTTTCAAAAATAAATATAATAGCTCCTATTTTACGATTTGTATATATAGAAAATAAAAAGACCCAGCTATGTTGAAAAATGTACATTTATCCTGCAAATTGTTAACTACAGCAGTTGCACAATTTGCCATCCAAACTTGAATATTTCTTTGAATTTATAATGTCTTCATTATATTAACAGTTATACCAGATTAGCAAGTATATGATCACTCAATTTCTAAGAATTATTACCTCTGGAAAATGAAATGGAACAATGGAATTTGTTTTTTGTTCCTCTAAATATTTTATCTTAACAATAAACCTGTAGCGATTTATTTCTCCTACATTTCAAGTGAAAAGAAATTTAAAAACATTTTTGTAATTAGTTAAGCTTAAAAATATTATTTGAAAAACAACTTTGATTACATTGTGGTTAGTAGGGCAAATATTTAACAATGGAGATTGATTAAATGAATTACAGTACAAAAGTAGAGAAAACCATTATATGGTTTTTAAAATTGCATTTCACTAATAATCATGTAGAAGATGCTCATTATATAATATAAAAATGCAATTGGTAACAGTATAGAAATAGTATAGTTCCAAATTAGAATGTATAACTAAAAAAAACCTGACAACTGAATCTAAAAAGTTAATACTTTGTATGAATTATTGTTTTCATATTTACCAACATTTTCTCAAATGGTCATTTATTCCTGCATCAATCCAAAAACAGATAAATAAACACACATACACAAGATGACATTTTTATTTGATGTCAAGGCTATGATGGTTATTGTCTGTCATGTCACAAAGAAGAGACTTTTTTGTCCAAACCATTGACCAAGTGAAATAATCCACCAATTTCCACAATCTAGACAAATATATTAAAAGGAAAGAGGTCTCAGTACAGAAATCCAAACACACCTTGAATATTCTGGGCCAATAATAAGGTGTTTACTTGTCTGACAAGGTGTTTAAGCATATGACAAGGTGTTTACATACATCTTGCAAAGTATACTGAAAATTCTATATCAAAACAGAGCTGTGAGCTCTGTGGATTCTAACTGTCCATGTGCCGTCTTCCAAGTTGTGTTCTAAGTGACAGTAATGGCCAGGTCTCCAACAATGGTTTTTAAAAGGGAATATTCTTATGTTGACTTTCATCATTTCAATGCAATTATATTTCACATGTATTGCAACTCTGTGCTAACCTGAATGAACCTTTGGAATGGATAGCATACCCTGAAAACTAAACCATGAAATCAAGTCCAATCCCTCAAGAAAAGTGATGTACTTTTCCTTTTGGAAATATCTACCTCCAAAGGTTTTTCTCTCACCTCTTCAAATTATGAGTGTCTCTACTAGGCAAAGCTGGCATTGAGCATTAATGACTGTAGCCAAATACTCAGGGTGGCTTCATTTCACAAGCCTGGTACTAAAGGACAAGGTTAGCCACCGTGACCCTTTGGACTTGGTTGTCTTCACTACTCTGATAACTACGCCTGGATAGACCATCCATATTTCACCTCCACTAGCTCCCATAATACATACCAATAACCAAAGCGAAGGTGATTTATTCATTCTACCCCTTTTGCTCAGGTTCGTATTTTTCAGCCTCAGTGTTTTCAGCGACATGCTTCAAAGAAAATATTGAAAATTGCTTTTTGGGGTGAGAGTATTTCTGAACAGGCTTAGGAAAAAAGAAATCCTGTATTTGGAACTTGAAAGAAATCTGAGAGATGGCAGTTACAGATGCTGGTTTATATTCAAGTCTTAAACCTGGTGCAGGTCCGTGCCCTGAGACTCTGCAGAAACTGCACTGTGGAGGTACCATGCAGCTCCTCAATTAGGAGGATGCCACAGGAAGAGCCAGGGTGAGTTCTCAGCACGCCTGGGGGGAAAAGGTACCCAGTCGCAGAGCTCTATAATCTGTGCATGTGATTTATCAATAGAGTCTAACCAAATGCTTTATTAATTCAGAAGGTGTCAAGACTTTAATTTATTTTATATCTTTTACTGCTCAGGCCAAATACTTTACTAATCATCACATGTGTTTCAACGATTGAGGCATACATTAAGATACTTGACAGGCTGCCCATTAATCTACACATTGCAGCCCACTGTGCAATTTGCTGATGGAATTTCACATTTTATAGACTCATGCTTGAATTTTGATGATTTGGTTCAATATTGTTAGCAGAGAACTTGCCTTCGTGGGGAATGTATTGCCCATTAAAAGTGACACGCTAGGGTGATTGGGATGTGTTTTGATTTAACAATTGAGTTTATAATTGTATACACTCCACTAATCACTAAGCTTTCTCTGCTGAAAGAGATTTGGCTCCTGTGCATTTGCATTCTAAAAAGTGCTTCCTTTCTTCCATTTTTAGACCCCCAAACTGATGCAAGGTCTTCTTAATGCCCAAATGAATCATATTTGTAAGACCTTTGGAATATAAATTATTTTCTTCATAAAAAATGTAGTGTTTCATGTTTTTCCAAGTCAAGACAAAGAGACTGGGAGTCATAAAGAAAAATTCCAGAATAAGATTCTGAGAACAGGCTCTAGAAGATTCTAGAAGCTTCTAAGTGCTAACTTTATACCATCATCAATATTGTTGCCAGTTCACCTATCTTTACTATAGTGCCAGATGAATTCAGTAATTACATCCAAAGAGGCAATACAGTCTTATTTGACTTTTTCCCCTCTTATAATACCTATTGAAATCTTGAATTTTCCTTGATCATCTTGGTGTGAAATCCACACAGCCTTTATCTTGCATTTCAACCATTCAGGGAGAGCCCTCCATAGCATGCTTAGGTATTGATTCAACACACTGTGTTTCTTGACTCTCTACTCTGTATTAATCATTGGGTAAGATTCAATGCTCTCAGAGCAATGGTGGAAGCCACACATGAGAAGCTGAGAAACATAAACAATTTATCAGAAGTCAGAGAACGAATTTTTCGGTAAATTTAGCATGGCAAAATAAGAAAACAGTGCTTGAGGGGAATTTAGTAGCAGCAAAGGGATTTTGAACGTATCAAATATAGACTTTGAGTGCCTGTTAACTTGCCCTCCATCCTTAACTTTGGTACCATGGAGCTGGCTTTCCAGACAAAGTTTGTAAATCTCTCTTTGCCTGCCTCCTCATCTATGCACCAGATCACTAATTTCTAGCTCAGAGGTTGTTTTCAAGCATGAAAGAAAAGAGATATTCTGAATATATAGCATTTGCTACATATTGTATGCTTAAGTGCTCTAAGAAGAAGTATGTGAGTGTTATTCACACGTGTGTGTGTGTGTGTGTGTGTGTGTGGTGTGTGTGTGTGTGTCTGTGTGTTACTGAGAATTGAACCCAGGGACATTCTACCTCTGAGCTACAACCCCAGCACTTTTATTTTTTGTTTTGCAACAGGGTCTCAATAGGTTGCTAAGAGTCTCACTACATTGCTGAGGCTGACCTCCAACCTATGATGCTCCTTTCTCAGCCTCCCAAGTACTAGGATTACAGGCTTGTGATATCCATACCTGGATATCCATACTACCACTAAAAGAGTGTAGAGAAAAGAAAGTGTATATTGCACCTGAATATCTATGTGAGGTTTTGTGGAAGACATGGGCCTGGTTTGGGTCTTGAGTGGACAAGTCTATTTCATGAAATGAAGGCAAGTGTGACCAGATGGGGAGGAAGGACAAGAAAGTAAGATGGAATACATGGTGTGGGGCTGGAGAGAGTGTGGGGTTGTTGGGAACATTTGGTCCATTTCAAAGACTTGTTCTCAATCTGTGGGCTACACCAAAATTACTGATGATTGACTTAAAGAGTGAAAGAATTGTGATGGAGATACAGAGACTTTGTGATATGGCTTTCCCTATTTACTACTGCAATTATAGCAGAGGACACAAAAAGGAATAAATTAGTAACAGATATGTGAGTGCCTGATGTTACCTTAGCTAGAGGGGGTGGGGGTGTGGAGGCATTATTGCACTTTATTAACAATTTCTTTCATTTGAATGTCAAGTCAATACATCATTTTTATTAAAAACACTAAACAAATAATGAGATAAACAACTTTCCCCATAGTTGTGTCGTTCTCAGGACTGTGTGCCTGGGTGTGGTTTCTTTCAGGGAAGAGTCATTCCCAGTAATGAGATGTAGCATAGAGGCCTGAAAATGCCTGTGGAAAAGCGTCTCATTTGCGCTCCCCATTCTTGTGTGTTATAGGAAAAAAAATACAAGTGTTGCAGAAACATCCTCATGCAGTCAGCATTTTTACTGAAAGCTGGAAGAATGTATTTACTCTAGAATGCAAGGATTTTGTATTTTACTTGTAAAGAGCATTATGTACGGATATTCTTGGTAGGGAAATTACCAGACTTCATGGTCTTAAGAACAGAATTATTTGTTACTATTCCTGGGTCCTTGAGAGCTATATTCTCTTCCTACTCTTCCATACATGTCATTGTGTCTGTACACACACACACACACACACACACACACACACAAACACACACACACACATACATACACATACACACAAATTCTCTTTTGAATGAGAATCTAAACCCAAGTTTCTAAAATCATGCAGAAGTTATCAATATTATTTCATGCGTTTCGGGTCATGGCTTCTTAAATTTAGTATAAAAAATCTGAGAGTTTTGCCATAACCTCATGAATCTAACAGGCTTTAGGAATTTCTTAAGTGATTCCCTAAATGTGCAACATATTGTACTATACAGCACACCCCTAACTATACAGGGTTTATGATAGGCGATGAAGAAGAGTTTCAGTATAAAACCTAATATAGTTTATTTGGGAAAAGTCATTACATGATAACATAAAAATTAACTTCCCTTGTTCTAAATGCTGTGGTCTATGGCGCTATTTTCATAGACTTGACTCTTAGTTCAGTCCCCAAGTGCGAAGTTTTCTTTCTTTTTTTCTTTCTTTCTTTCTTCTTTCTTTCTTTCTTTCTTTCTTTCTTTCTTTCTTTCTTTCTTTCTTTCTTTCTTTCTCTCTTCTTTCTTTCTTTCTTTCTTCTTTCTTTCTTTCTTTCTTTTTCTTCCTTTCTTTTCTTTCTTTTTTCCTTCTTCTTTTTTTCTTTTTCTTTCCCTTTTTCTTTTCTTTTTCTTTCATTTTCTGTTCTTTTTTATCTATCATCTATCTATTATCTATTTTCTATCTATCTATCATCTATCATCTATTTATTCATTGGTACTGGAGATTGAACCCAGGGGCTTTCTACCTCTGAGCTACACCACCAGCCCTATTTTATTTTTTATTTTGAAACAGGGTCTCACTAAATTACCCTGTACTGGCCTCAAACCTATGATCCTCCTGTCTCAGCCTTCCACATATTGGGATTACAGGCATGTGCCACCATGCTGGCTGCAGAGCTTTCTTAAATCCAAATCTAGTCAGTTTGATGCTCAAAACCCTTCAATGGCTCCGATTCTTGGTTTCATGAATCTGACTAGCTTAAAAAACAACTAGATGGATGATAAATTTTGTAGACATCATTTATCCAATCAATAGAGGAGACTGGTGAAAGGAAGAAAAATGGATGAAACCCAAAGCTACTCTGAAGATAAGAAACAGGACATGTCATGACTTATTCCAGCAGGAATATTCATGCCAGTGTGCCACCATTGCTACAGTATGCCACCGCACCGTGGCTGTGAATCCCAGGCAAACATAATCAGTGTCTTTACATTAAGCATCAAATCCCTGGTCTGTTGGGTCTGCTCAGTCATGACAATGAGTACATCTCCACAGACACTACCTGGCTGATCAGACTTCCCCAGCCTGTCCCTCCACTCTATGTCTTCCCACACACCTTCCAATTCCAAATTCCAGAATCGATAAGTTTGTGATGGAATTCTGACAGGTGGTCTTCTACACTGTTTTTTTGTGGCAGATTTCACTAGTTCACCTGTGGATCACTTCAGAGACACACATTTGGAACTCTTGCAACAGAGAGCTATACTACATCATTTATCAAAATAAATGCTCTCTAAACACTTTCTCTGGCCTAGATAAAAACAGAACTAACTTTTTTTCTCAAATAGTTTTAAGCTTCTTACTACTGTTTAAATTTCCTTTTAAGAATAGTAGTTGCAGCCAGGCATGGAGGTGCACACCTGTAATCCCAATACTTGAGAGGCTGAGATAGGAGGATCACAGGTTCAAAGCCAGCCTCAGCAATTTTGCAAGTCTCTCAGCAACTTATCAAGACCCTGTTTCAGAATAAATAACAAAATGCCTTGGGTTGTAGCTTGGAGGTAGAAAGCCCCTGGGTTCAATCCTGATCACCACAAAAAAATAGTAGTTATGTCTCCATACATGATAAATTGGTATAAAGTTTAATAAAGATGAGCCCAGAAATGACTAGAGATTTTTTTTTTTCCAAAACAGTGAGACACTTGGTAGCGGCAAACTGATCTTTCACTCCTGGCAGAGTCAAGTAGGGTGTGTGCATGATGTGGTCAAAATGGAAGTGAAGACATCATTAATTTCAAAAACAAGACACTAGGGCAGAAACAGACATGCTGGGAAGCTTGAGGACTAGCCTTCAATGTTTAATTGACTCTCAGTAAGATTAATCCAAAGAAGCTGTAGTTGGTAGAATGAGCCATGACTGCATAGAGTGATATTTTTTAGTTCCAAGGAAGCATTCCAAATTTGGAGCTGAAAGAGCAAAGATATTTAGAATGAGAATACATTTTCTGATCCTTCTTATCTTGATATATTCCCAGCTATTCCATTTCCCATTTCTCCTAAGAGTCTTTGAAATGTTCTTGTGTTAGAGTTGTTCTTTCTTCTGTCACCTCCAAATTCCCTCAATCTGTTATTTCAGTTATTTTCTTCTGCGTGATAACACAGTTGCTAGAATTTTGACAAAACCTTATTTTCTAACAATATCTTCTTCAGTAAATGTGCATAGTAATATTAACAGTGGAATTTGGAGTTTAGCAAGGCTAGATTTAATTATGTGAAGCACTCAGTGCCCAGCCTTGCGCATATTAAGAGACAACAATACTCTCTCTAGTCCCACCACCGACACAAAGTCACAAAATGCCCTCTTTCCATTGTAGAAATATAAATATTATTTTGACAGTGGTAGGAATTCCAAGCTCTTTCAATTGCCAACTTTTAAAAATAAGGAAACCAAAGCTCAAATAAAAAAATTGACTGATCTAAAGGGACTCAGCAAGCCAGTGCTAGAACCAAGTCCTGAATACATGTTTTCCTGGCATTGAAATTATTGCTTTTAATTAATACATTAGTTTATTAAGAACCAGCAATACATATTGTCATTACATCTCTTCTCCTTGTTATTTAATGAATATTTTCATAAGCAGAGTGAAAAAATCCAATGTGAGGTGAAATAAAGGGCTATCAGTTTTTTGTGATAGGTGATTCCAGTTAAATGTATAAAAACAAAGTATATTTATACAAAGAAAATTCTTGGATAAATATAATCAAATTGGTAATCGTGATTGAAAGATTTTTAAAATATGTTTTCCTTCTTCATATTCACTTCCTGAAGTGTTTCCCATGTATATTACTCAGCATTTATTGAATTAAAATTGGGAAATAAAACAAGGTTTAGTGGCCCACGCCTATAATCCCAGTACATGGGAGGCTGAGACAGGTGGATCCCAGGTTCAGTGTCAGCCTCAGCAATTTAATAAGACCCTCAGGAATTTAGTGAAAGCCTGTTTCAAAATAAAAATGATATAAAATAAAATATATCTGGGGGTGTAGCACAGAGGTAGAATGTTCCTCCATTCAATCCCCAGTACCAGAAAAAATTGAGAAATTATTATTTTCATCTAAAAGGTGGAAACCATAGTTCTGATATTTTAAGAAAATCTACAAATCATTTTCCTTATGACTTATCCTACCCTGTTCTTCAATTCATATTTCCTGTTTTATTTTAAGCGATGTTTTTGTTTATTTTTGTTTTGTTTTCCTTTAGAGCTACAGTGATTTTTTGGAGGAGGGGTATGTAATTAATAATCACTGCCTTTTATAAGTCACCGAAAGGCTCTTTAGTTGTTGTTGTTTGCGGTACTAGGGATTGAACCCAGGGGCATTCTACCTCCGACTACCCCCAGCCCTATTTTTTTATTCTTTATTTTGAAACAGGGTCTCACTAAGTTGCGGAGGGCCTCACTAAGTAGCTGAGGCTGACCGCGAACCTGGATCTTCTGGTCTCAGCCTCCCAAGTACTAGGGTTACAAGCATGCACCACCACACCCAGCTACCAAAGGGCTCATTAAAGCAAATGTCCTACATTACTCTAGAGATATTTAAGTGTAAAACGAACTTTCATTTATGATCTAGATGTAAATATTTCAATTCTTCCATACCAAACAATTCTATGTTCTATCAAATTTCTTCACTAAGACCAATGGTAAAAGAATTGAGACTTGATATATTTCTTAGCTCTTTTCTTTCTCCTTGCTTTTTCTAGTAGCTACCAGGCCCTGCTCATTATATTTCTGAAATTTATTTTATTAAAGATAGGCAATTTATATGTGGCTTCATTTTTTTATTTTCAGAACTCCAAACATTAAAACAAACCAGTGGTTTAATCTCATTTTTTCTTCTACTTTTTTTTCTTCTTTTCTTGGTACTGGGGATTGAATAAAGGGGTGTTCTGCCTCCTACCTACAACCTTAGTCCTTTCTATTTTATTTTTATTTCAAAAGAGGGTCTCACTAAGTTGCTGAGGGCCTCACTAAGTTGTTGAGGCTGGCCTCAAAACTGTGACCTGTGATCCTCCTGTCTCAGCCTCCTAAGTACAGGTATTGCAGGCATGTACCACCATGCCCAGCTTTTCTTCTTCTTAAGGACAAACAATGCTGAGACTAATACAGCTATAACAATGCTAGTAATAGTAATACTACAACTAATGTTATTTTAGCAACCTCCCTGTGCCAAGAGAATATACAGTACCTTATGTATATTCTCTCGTTTATTGCTATTATTCCGTTTTTACAGGAAGAAAGTGAGACGTGAAAGTATAACTTTAACTTAAGAATTTAACATACAGATGCTACACAACACCAAGCTGGGTTTTTTGTTGTTTCATTTTTTAAATGAAAACAAACAAAACAGGTCACATTCACATTGCCTTGTAAGCAAGACACTACCTGGAGACAGGTGTTGGTTGTCTGCCTTGACTCCTCATCAAGTGGAAAATCAGCATGGCTTTTGTGATGCCCAGATCAAACCCAGAGACTTGCACAGGGGTAGGCAAGAACTCTACCACTGGGCTAAATCCCCAGCCTAATCAGCAGGACTCCATGCTGCTCCTGATTAGAATTCCTATGCAAAATAAACAGTAAAAACCAAAACGAAGCAATCACTTTGATGGGCTCACTGTGGAGGAAGCTGTTTCTTTCCTCCTGGTGGAACCCTTCAGAAGGACGCAGTCATCCAGTGTGAATAAGAAAGCAAGGACTAACTGACCTCATTTGCCCCTCAGGTTTCAGGGCAAAACATTCTACTGTGACCATGACTCACAAAGGGAAAGCAACGAATGGAGAGCTACTAAGCCACACTGTGTAAGGGCTCTTGTGGTTTCTGAGGCCTGCAGTTTCCTGGAACCTGATTAGGAGATGATCCCGAGGAGCTCCTGGTTTTAAAATGCCTTACGCTATTGTGTGCAGCACTTGTTCCCAGGTACAGCCAAGGCCTTGGGCTGTAGAGATATTACAGCTAGTGGTGAGGGCCAGGCCTGTCCAGCAAGTTAATTATGATGGAGGGAAATGCATGCTTCCTCTCCCAAGTGTTGAGCTTTTCAACATGCTACCAGAACATATGTAAAATGTAAAGTAAGAATTTTCAAATGTTAAAGTGATTAAACAAACTTTCCACTGAATTTTAATTTGAAACAGAAGGATGATTTGATTATCATTGTGGATTACAGAGTGTGCTTCTTAAGAGAGAACAATTAGCCGGACGTGGTGGCGCAAGTCTGTAATCCCAGTACTTGGGAGGCTGAGACAGGAGGATTGCAGGTTTGAAGCCAGCCTCAGCAACTTTAGTGAGACTTTCAGCAACTTAGTAAGACCTTGTTTTGAAATAAAAATAAAGCGGGGCATGGTGGCTCATGCTTGCAATCCCAGTAATTGGGAGGCTGAGACAGGAGGATCACAAGTTCGAGGACAGCCTCAGCAAGTAGTGAGAATCTCATCGACCTAGTTTCAAACTAAACATAAAATAGGGCTTGGGGTGTAGCTCGGAGGTAGAATGTCCCTGGGTTCAATCCCCAGTACCACAAAAAAAAGAAAAAAAGAAAGAAAGAAAAATAAATAGATAAATAAATAAGAAAGGGCTAGGGATCTAGCTCAGAGGTAGAATGCCCCTGGGTTCAATCCTCAGTATCAAAGAAAGAAAGAAAAATAAAAAGGAAAGAAAGAAAGAAAAGGAGAACAATTATCCAAAGACTGACTGATGAAATATCTTTCCAATAGCATGAAAATCTGGACCTTGGACTGTGGGTAAGACCTGAACTCACTATGGCGACCCCCTCCTGAGTCAGCCCCCAGGGTAAGTGTTGTAGTGAACCCCCTCTCCATCCAGCCCCCGCCCCCACTTTCTTACAGTGCCACTTAACCAGGCATTTCATCTTGTTATCCCCAGAGAGGGACCCAAGATCACCCTCCGCAGTAGAAGGAGGACATCTTTAAGACACAGAAAGATTCTGTTCATCTTCGTCATTGCAGAAGAGCAAGGAGGCAGGACCTGGTAAATGGCAAGTCTGCATTGACGGATGGAATGAAGTGGTCCCTTGTTAACCTTCCCGGGTAGGCCTCCCGGCTCCAAAACCATTCCTTCTTCTCCATCAATATTGCAATTCCCAAACCACTCTGCTCTCAAGCTCAAGGATTCACAGAGATCATTTGTCCTTCTGCCTGCTTTGCAGGAGGACAGTAAATTTAAAGGAGGGACAGAGATGTATATAAGACCACATAGGTCTCCCAGCTCCCAGATACTTTGTTTTTCCATGAAGTAGGGTGGTGTATGCTGCTACTCCTTAAAGGAACAACATAGAAAAGAAGATGTTTGACATGAAAATAAGACAAAATTCTAGGGAACAAATAATAGGGGGACTTCTGGGATTTGAGATCAGGAGGAATAATGGGGCCAGATGTTATGAGCAGAGTTTCTGTTGTCATGCCAGAGGCAACCACCTACTCCATCCGCCATCTGTGTCTTTGTTGGTCCTGGACACAGAGCTCTTTGAACATAGACACAGCCCCACTTCACTGGGGCATGGCCAGATTTGTCTTGTTGCATCTAGTTCCTCTCTTCCCCTTCTCTCCTTGTTATGGTTAGATATAGAACCGCCCCTTGAAGAGCTCATAAATTGGTGTTTGGAGCTGATGTAATTGAGTCATGAGGGTTGTAATCCCAGAAGTGGATAAATCCATTGTAATGGATTTACCTGGGAGGTACCCAGTAGGCCGGTAGGGTGTGGCTGGAGGAGGTGGTCCCTGAGGGTGCAGCCTTGGGGATTTTATATGAATCCTCCTCCCCCTGCTCTCTCTCTCTTTTTCTTCTGGCCTCCGGGATGTAAAGAGCACAGCCCATGAGCTCTCCCTCTGCCTCCCACCGCCATGCCCTGAGATCCAAGGTCCCTGGCCTCACATGGACTGAAGCCAAAACTATAAGAAAATAAATCTTCTTTCCTCTAAGTTATGTGGTCAATCTTTAGATTATAAACTGCAAAAATTCTGATGGATACACACCTCCAGCTTACACAGTCAGGACTTGGACCACCATCAAAGTCTTCAAGAGTCTTTACATCAACAATGGCCCTGGTGTCTTCTCAGATTTCTTCTTCCTAAGTCTCTCTTGAATCTGACAAGCTGATCATCCCCTCCTCTTTGAATCACTGTATTTACTTGACTTACAGGACATATTGTTCTGACTTCTTCCAAGAAACCTCTGCTTCTTGTTTTTGCTATTTCTGACCTCTGAGTATTGGAGGGTCCCAGATGTCAGCCTCTATCCCTCTCCACCTCCTCTGTGCACTCCTAGCCCACTTCCATAGTGGTTGGAGCTGTCTGTGTACAACTGTCTCCATCTTTAACTTCTCTCCAACCTACCACTCCACTATGATGCATGATAGTTATCTTAAAATTATTGTGTCCAAAATGAAATTGCTGATTTCCCCTCCAAACCTTCCCTGCCCACAATCCTTCTCCACTTAGAAATGGCATATCTATAGCTACAGGTGTTCATGCTAAATAGCTTAGTCATTATAGGCTCCTCTCTTTCTACCTTATGCCATGTCTGGTATCTGAGGAATCTTGTTAGCTCCTTGTCAGGCTCCAGGATTTTGGGAGATCCTAGTTGATCAGCTTCCCCAAGACTGATGCCTCTCTCTGATTCAATCTACACCGTGATGAGTCTTAGGTACCATCTGATGATCAAGCAATTTATTCTGGCAGCGCCAGTACAAAATGGTTTGTGGGAACAGGGACAGATAGGATCTGGGACAGGTACCTGACTGATCAGGAAGGTCTCTATCCAAAGATCTCTCAGAGTTTGAATGATCCTGATGGTCTCTGGGTCCCTCCTCTGGTCTCTGGGGCCTTTTTCTTTCTCTCTCCCTAGCCCATACTCACTTTTTCTTTCTAGGATTTATTAGAGGCAGACTGATCCTGGGTGTGTCATGCCTTGGGGCACTGGAGCTTCTGTTTCTTCTGAAATCATGATGTTCCCCAGGTATCATGGCTCAAGCTCATTGTCTTACCTCTCTCAGGTCTTTGCTTACTATCGCTTTCTCAGCAAGCTTGGCCTTAATTACCCTATTCCCCACCCTCATCATTCTTCTTCCTCTCTCCACGCTTCATGTCCCTCAGTGTCAGCCATCACCACTCTCACATATATTTTATTTTTTTTCCATCTTTGCAACACAAAGTCCGTGAGAGCACACATATCCTTTTATTTTATTTTATGACTTGCCTTCTCTCCAGGGCCCGACCTATATGCTACATTCAGTAAATGAACAGATGAACAAACAATGACTAGAAAAGGCACCAAAGGGTTGGAGACCAGGCAGCCAGTGAATCCTCCCTACCTCCTTGAATTTACCAGGACTGAAGTCAGAGCCATGGGGGCCGAATTGCCTCCCATCGCAGGATTGCTCTTTTCTATCCCATTAAAGTTAGGTGTGGCTCTGGGACTTCTCTGGCCCAGAAGAGGTACATGGAAGCAGTACAAGGCTCCACCAGGCAGAGATTGAAGAGCCAGGGGCACATGCTGGGTTTGTAGTCACAGAAGCACAGACAGTCTCCGTCTTCTCGATCTGGGCTGGGGGTGGGGTAGGGGACAGTCCATCCTGTTCAGAGAGAGCCACAACACAGAACTCGGACTCTCCTGGCTGGAAACCGGTAATTGATCCTGGTGGTCTGTACCTCAATCTATCCTGACCTGTATCCTCAGAACTAACATCACACCTGTGACCAAACGGAGGTCCTAAAAGCATTTTTGAGTGAATTAATAGCAAAAAGGAAGGAAGGAAGGAACAAATGGAAGAAGGATGGAAAGAGAAAAGGGAAGTAAGGAATCAATGAGGCAAGAGTGGATGTTCTCAGGCATGTCCGTTTTTTCTCTGATTGTTTAGGAAACAAACGAAGTCAGAGGCACAGAACTTATTACTATATATGAGACTGAGGAGAAAGATTAGGATTAGGGCCTGGGCATGTAGCTTAGTGATAAGTGCTTGCCTACCATGCCTGAGGCCTGGGGTTCCATCCGCAGCACTTCAAAAAATAACAAATAAATAAAAATAAAAACAAAGGTTGGTATTACATGATTTATGTTGAGCAACAGATCTTAACAATCTTAGGTAAGGGCTTAAGAACTATTACCTAACCTATTTGCAGGCAACAATGTTCTAGGAACTGTTCTAGGTTCTCTAACTAAATATATTACCCTTTGGCTTCAGTTAGTAGAAACAGATGAACGTACTTCCTAAGACTGCACAGACTTACATATAAGCTCCATGAATTATGGATTCTTTATTAATATACTTCTATTGGTTCAGAGCGATGGGTACATGTATGCCCACACCACTTGGCGTGTTTCCCTCCAGATCCTATTCCGCTCTCTCACTTTCCCCCTACATGTTACTGAGATCGTCACTGATAATTTTGTATATGTACATAGCACTATTGAACTGTTCCCTTCAGCAAGTCCCCTTCCATAACCCTGACCTCTGAGACCCGTCCCATCAGTCCCCTGGAGTTTCTCCTCCTTTGACTTTGGAGGAGTTATTTGACTGATCTGAGACTTGTTTCTCCTATCAATAAGAGTAATAATTACACCTATCTTAGAACACAGTTTTAATGACCAAACTTCATACCAAGGCAAAGGCTTTAGCCAAATCCTTGGGAAATGATATAGTTGTCATTAAGTAGTATTTGTTGTTACTGATCGAGTCACATTAAAACTGTGTGTGAGGCAGGAATTCTATGTCACATGCATAGGTGAATAAACAGGGATATAGGTAACTATAGTAGCATAAGGGATGAGAAAAACAGATAAAACTGTGGCAGAGACTGAAATCCTAAGTTTTGCCAACTGCGATACATACTACCTGGCTGCTCTTACACAAATCCATGAAGCAATAAGTATTAGGAAATAAAACTTAAAAGAGAATGTTTCTGACTTTCCCTATTTTAGGATTCTCTATAGAAGGCCCTGCAGGGAAGAGCAAATCACACCCCCAAGGCACAAGACACTGAGCGCTGAGCTGTGAAATGAACCCACAGTTTATAAGCTCAGAGACCAGCAACTGTCACCTCAGAGGTACAATATTCCCTGGGCGTAGGATTAGAAGAGTAACATTCCTACACCTAAGGAAGAGCTTTGCCAATCAGGGACTTTCAGCAATGGGAGACTTCAGCACAGAGAACCAGAGAGAGAAATGAAGGTGTTGCCTCTCAGTAAGTGGCCAGGAATCTTGCAGACTTACAAGGACTCCCTTCTTTCCAAGCCTTACCATGAAACATGAGGTGACAGAAGCACCAGGCCTCCGGGTACCCCAGGGGGTCTGCAGGGACAGAAGGCTCTAGATTGAACCTCTAGCTTCCTAACTCATACTGTTTGTTGCAGTTAACACTGATATTTTCAAGTTGCAAAGAGTTTATTAGCCAATAATCCCATTGTACATAAATCAAAGAACCTCAGTACATATATGTATTTATATTCATCCATATTTACACACAGATGTGAGTATAGAAAGTATTATGATTTTTGATTGCATATTAATTATTTATTGCTGCTTAACAAATTAACCCTGGGCACTTCTAGCATGCACCAGGCCCTGGGTTCAATCTCCAGCACCACACATTCATACACAAATACCCCAAAATGTGATGACTTAAAATCACACCCATTTGCTATCTCACAGTTGCTGCTGGGCTCACTTATCTAGACATGGGTGAGTGAGGCCTCCACTTTAAGGTATCCTACAGGCTATAATCAAGATATCAGTCCATACCATAGTCTCAGTGTAGGCTCAATTAGGGAAAGACCTGCTTCAAACTGGGTGTGGTGGCGCATGCCTGTAATCCCAGTACTTGGGAGACTGAGACAGTAGGATCACAGGTTAGAACCTCGGCAACTTAGCAGAACTCCCAGAAACCTAGGGAGACCCTGTTTCAGAAGAAGCAAGAAAAGAAAAGAAAGAAAGAACTGCTTCAAAGGTCACGCATGTGGTTTTTGGCAAGATGCACTCCACTGTGTTCAACAGGGACAAGTTCTTTACTTAAGAAAGAAATTATTTACTTAAGGAAGGAAAGTAAAGGCCATTTGGGTCATTGCTGTAGATGTGCTCTTTAAAAAATAGCATTTTACAATGTTTGTCACCTGAACTAGCAAAGATATATATGAAGAAAGAGGAAAGGTAAATATAAGGAAATAAATGTCCTAAAAACAATCCTTGATTCAAAGACCTTACAAGGTTAGCTGTATCTTTTGATCTAAACAAATTATTCCCCACTAACTCAATCACATTCATTGCCATAACACTGAGATGCCAAGACTAATTGGAAAATGTGTTTGATCACAAAAATCCTATCAATTTATCCATTTTCCATAGTGAATTTAAATATGACATGGTAGAGAAGAGTGAAATGGGAGACAAAAATATCTGTTTTTGGCAAAAATATCTGTTGTGTTGCAAGGACAAGTACAGTCAACTGCACATTTATTAAGAAATCTTTTATATTTTGCTTATTTCTTCTGTATGACCAATCTAACTTTGTTTCTAAAAAAAGTCATTGCTAAAGTTATATAATTGAACAAGACAATATAAGGCTATTTATAAATTAAAATTAGACATTTTAAGCCGGGCATGGGGGCGCACGCTTGTAATCCCAGTACTTTGGGAGGTGGAGACCGGAGGATCCAGGTTCGCGGCCAGCCTCAGCTCTCTCTCTCTCTCTCTCTCTACTTAGTGAGGCCCTCTGCAACTTCATGAGACCTGGTTTCAAAATAAAGTATAAAAAATAGGGCCGGGGGTGTAGTGCGGAGGCAGAACGCCCCTGCGTTCAATCCCCAGTACCGCAAAAAAAAAAAAAATTAGACATTTTATTTGCCTCAATCTATGTTCCACAAAGTTTATCTCTAAGTCCATGAATTTGGGCTGGGAGAGAGAGAGATTGGCCAGGGAAATGAGAGAATATCATTATTTATTAGGAAATGAATGATGGGGTCAACAGAAGTGGAGGTCTTTTTAATGACTAAAGCATCTTGTCAGATTGCCTCCTCCAACTACAGAAAAATATCCCGTTAGTTAGTCCTGCTATACATAGGTCTGATGGAGATGATCATGGGCAGTGGCTGTTTTTAGCAAGCATGCTTACGTAGAAGTAACATGATTCTTTGGTGGTACACTCAGTCCTTCATAGGTGCATACAGAATCATTCAACCAGAGAAGGCCAGAGCAAGAGATAGAGTTCTGATATAATACACCAGCATATTCCTTTGGCATATGGGTGAGCTGCCCAAAGATAGGAGGTAATTATTGACAATGGTGCAAATCACTCATGCAATTCAAATGCCTTTCCTCTGACTCTGCTCGGTATGGCTTCATTTTTAAGATAGTCTTTATGGGAGAGTTTACTGTCTCCTCTACTTAAAAACTATGCCCCCAAATAAGTTCACCTTCTTAAAAAGGTAGAATTTGAACTTTAAAATACAGTATCGTTTGTATTAACATCACCAAAAGTTATGTACTTAGTTATAAATACAACAAAATAAGTACAAGATGTATGTGAGAAAAAATATAAAATTTTGATGAAAGAAATAAAGAACTGAATAAATGATGACATATCCCATATTCATGGATAGGAAGATTCCTCTGTATTGTCAAGCTGCTCTAGCTCTTCACAATTTGATCTGTAGATTCAACATGATCCCAA
This sequence comes from Glis glis, assembly GCA_004027185.1. NCBI lineage: Eukaryota > Metazoa > Chordata > Mammalia > Rodentia > Gliridae > Glis > Glis glis. Next base: position 124,145 of record PVJS01000339.1, read on the forward strand.
TCAAAGGTCCAGCAAATTATTTTGTGGATATCAACAACTTATCCTAAAGTTCATATAGAAAGGCAAAATGCCCAACATAATATTAAAGGAGAACAAAGTTGGGATAGTGACATCATCTGATTCAAAGCTTACTGAAAAGCAATAGTATTCAGAACAGTATAAATCTTGTGGAAGTTTATATAAGTTGATCAGTGGAATGGAATGAAATAGAGAGACCAGAAATAGGCCTACATAAATATAGTTAACAATTTTTACAAAAGAACATTAGAAATACAGTAAAGAAAAGACAGTCTTTTTAACAAATTGTGTTGGAAAATCTGAACATCCACATAAAAGGAGAGAGAGAGAGAAAAAGAGGAATCTAGACAAAGACTTTACACCCTATGCAAACATTAACCCATACTAGATTATAATCTAAACTTTGAAACACAAAACTATAAATAATTTAAGGTAAAATCTAGATGACCTTGGGTTTAGCAATAACTTTTTAGATACAACACTAATGTCATACTTTATAAAAGAAAGAATTGAAGAGCTAGGCTTCATTAAAATTTAAAAAATCTGCTCTTCAAAATGCACTGTCAAGAGAATGAAAAAATAAAATAAAATAAACCTACAGACTGGGAGAGAAATTTGCAAAAGATATGTCTGATAAGGAACTTTTACTCAAAATATACCAAAAAAACCTGTTAAAACTCAACAATAAAAACATTAATGACCCAATTAAAAAATATGCCAAATATTTGAACAGACACTTCACAAGAAAGAGAGATACAAAATAAGCATAAGAAAGAGTATACATATGATATAACTCATTTGTCATTAATGAAATGCAAATTTAAAAGGTGATACCATTCCATGCCTACTAAAATGGCCAACACTGAGAGAACCGGCAATTTCAAATGCTCTCTAGGATACAGAGCAATGGAGATTCTAATTCATTGTTGTTGGAAATTAAAAATTTTTAGCCAATTTGGAAGATAGTTTGGCAGTTTCTTACAAAAATTATGAATTTTGAATCTTATCATGATTCAATAACCATGCTCCTTAGTATTTACCAAAAGAGTGAAAAATGTATGCACACAAAAACTTGCACATGGACTTTTTTTATATAAACTTTGTTTAAAGTTGCTACAACTAGGAGACAACCACAAAGTCCTTCCATATGTCAATGATAAATAAATTGAGCTTCATCTGACAATGGAATATTATTCATCACTAAAGAGAAATGGGTTGTCGAGCCATTAAAAGACATCGAGGAAACTTACTTGAATATTATTCAGAGAAAAGAAAACCTAATCTGCAAAGGGTACATACTTTATTATTTCAATTATATGACATTCTTGGAAAAAATATGGATATGGTTAAAAGGTCACAGATTGCCAGGGGTTACTGGGGAGGAATTGGTCTAGGCACAGAGAGTTTTGTAAACAGTAAAACTACATTGAGTTAACTGCACTGATGGATACATGTTACTTTATGTTTGTTCAAACCACATAATTTACAAGACTAAGAGAGAGTCCTGATGCACAGGATGGATGTTAGGTGATGATGATGTGTCAATATAGGTTCATCAATTGTAACCGATAAAACCATGATGTAGGAAGTCGATAGTGGGAGAGGCTGAGTGTGTGTGGGGCTTGGCAATATTTGGGAACCCTGAACCTTCCACCCAATTTCTCAGCAAGCCTCAAATTGCTCAGAAATTCTAAAAATAAATATGTATACCCACCAGTGCAAAGGCAATGATGGAGAGACAACCATAGGTATGGGGTAGTAGTAAACACATGGTGTGGCAGCATGAGAATATGAAAGAAAAATTGAATTTCTAGAATATGAGATGCTGAAAAATAAGTCAAGGAAGGGGTAATTTGAAAGAAAAAGCAGAAAGCAGATGGTTCATTCTGGAAACTCAGCAGAAGCTCCTTAACTGGAACAATTGTGTACTCTCTTGAAAGGAGGGATGGTGTTGGGTCGGGGTAAAAAGAAGAAAACTAGTTGAAAATACATAAAAGAAGCACATAAACACTCAGTTTCCATTTTACTATCTGGGCAGTGGCAGAAAACCCTGCAGAGAGGGCAGAAAACCCTGAAGGAAGCCGGGCATGGTGGCACACGCTTGTAATCCTAGT
>PVJS01000339.1:126376-139451 GCA_004027185.1 Glis glis
GGAAGGAAGGAAGGAAGGAAGGAAGGAGGGAAGGAGGGAAGGAGGGAAGGAGGGAAGGAGGGAAGGAGGGAAGGAGGGAAGGAGGGAAGGAGGGAAGGAGGGAAGGAAGGAAGGAAGGAAGGAAGGAAGGAAGGCAGGAAGGAAGGAAGAATTTATAAATGAATTTTAACTATTTTGCATAAAATAAATAATTAGGTATTTGAAATTATGACTAGGCAAACTTTAAATTTCTAGGAAAATAATTTTTCAATATTGATCAAATTAAAAAATGAAAATAAGTTTGTAATCATAGTTGCCAAATGCAATATTTAGCATTTGCTTTTATTTTGAAAATTCTTGGATTCTGGGAGTATCCAAGAAGCCTTTTTATTTCAGTAAAAAAGTATTTATAAAAATCTCAGCAAATACCACATTATATTATAGGACTTTAAAAGCATTTTCTGGAAAATCAGGAGCAAGGAAGAGATGGCCATAGTTCCTGTCTCTGGTTAGTGTTGTGCTAGTGATGAAACCCAGACCTCTAACATTCAAAAACACAGACATGTAGTTATTAGGAAAAGGAGCAAAACTCTATGTCAAAAGCTTATTATTTTCTATGCACAAAGCTACAAACTACTGATGTAATATCCTGGCTTTATATGACATCAATCTAAAACATCAATACCATTTCCATACCTCCTCAAAAATGTTTTGAAAATTTTATAAGCAGAAACATCCTATTGCCCATGCAAACACAAATGAAGGTTGGAAAACATTTATCTTGATTTACCTGAGACCCAGCAATGGTATACTTAGTGGCACATCATTCCATCTGATATGGTAGAGCAGTCCCCAAAGTTTACCTGTTTAAATAATAAAGTTTATTACCATTCTGTCAATAGGGTACTTAGTATTAACTATAATTTAAACTCCTATATATAAGTCAATAGGAGAAAAATGCATGGAGAGAGAAGGCTGTAAATAATGTGTTCACAATGAGGAAGTCTAACTGACCATAACCAAGGAGAAATGTTCTACATTATGTAGAACATTTTTACATTTCATGTAAATGAAAAAAAAATACAATGTGGTAGGGTTTGACCATTTTCCTACTGGTAAAATTAGAAGTGTGATTCTACCTTGTATTGATAAATTGCAGGACAATGAAAACTCAGCATACCTCACATTGGGATTTTAAATGCATCTTTGTCAATTTGAGTAATTATTTTCACAGTATCTACCATAGTTTAAGATGAAGGAATCTTAGACCTATGAATTCATCCCTATGAAAAATCCTGGTGTGTGGGTGTGAAGGGATCTGTACAGAAAACTTATTATATCATTATTTTTAAGGCCAACAAATTCCTCACAAAGATATCATTTGGCTATCTAGGTATCAAATGTCTCACCTACATTTCTTAAAGAGATATGTCACTTTTTGAACAATTTTTGAAAAATCCCTTAGAAAAACTTTTATAACCCTCTTGCCCTTAGTTTGTGGTCCTCTAGCACAGTATTTCTCCTTCAAAATGGAAAATTAAAATACTTTGGAAAGATCATTCTCTATTGAAGTGATATCTAAATATGTCCTGTTTTAGAATAACCTGCAACCCTTTGTAAATTGTCAAGTTTCATCTAGGTGTGGTGACGCAGACCTGTAATCCCAATACTTGGGAGGCTGAGACAGGAGGATCACATGTTTGAGGCCAGTGTGCGCTAACTTAGTAAGACCCTGTTTCAAAATGAAAAAGGGTTGGTGGTATAGATCAGAGACAGAATCCCCTGAGATCAATCCCCAGTAACCCCCCCCACACACACACACACACAAACAAAAGAGCAAATTTCTCCTCCATTATTAATAGAGTCAATGAATTTTGTATGATACTTAAATAGCTCAAGTCATTCTTTGAACTAATTCTTTTGATTGCTTCTCAATGTTTTTTCATCTACAGGCATCAAAGCCTAGAATGTGGACATTCTATGAACGTCAGTCAGTTAATTTATGGATCATGAGCCACGATCCCCCTCGCTCAGACATGCTCAGAAAGTTGTGGCAAAATGACAGTCAACGCCACAACAGGAGTGTATAGCTCAAGGAAAGTGAGGGCAAAATGCTAGACCTTGTTTTTTGTTCTGGACTGTGGGGGGGGTATTTTGTGTGTGTGTTTGTGTGTGTGTGTGTGTTTGTGTGTTTTACTGGGAATTGAATCCAGGGGCATTCTACCTCTTAGATACACCCCAACCCTATTTTAATTTTAATTTTCTTATTCTATTTATTTTATTGGTTCATTATGATACCTCATGATGAAGTTCAGCGTTATAGAGGCATACATGCTTTTTATTTTGAAGCAGGGTCTCGCTAAGTTGCTGAAGGCCTTGCTAAGTTAAATGACTTATTTTTTCCATGCATGACGCAGCTCATTTCTTAGCTGTCTCCACTCTCTCTTTTATACTGTTGTTCTTAAAACTAATTATGCTAATTATTGCTGATTATGGTGATTAGTCCTATTTTTAAAAACTGTTGTTTCTGAAGTTGAGGGCCTTCAGGTAGTTTGCTAGACAGTCTGCCATGGGAAAAAAAAAACTACAAGAAGATAACCTCCTTAATCCCATGAAGATAAAGATACAGGTGCCCACAAACGTCATGTGCCACAAGGTCAAAATACAAAAACAATGGTCTTTGAAATCAGTTCATTAATTATCTTATGTGACAGAGAGAATTTTACTCTGTGCAGAGGATATACTTCTTTTTTTTTGCGGTAGTGGGGATTGAACACAGGGGCATTGTACCTCCGAGCTACACCCCCAGTCCTATTTTTTTATTCTTTATTTTGAAACAGGGTCTCACTAAGTTGCAGAGGGCCTCACTAAGCAGCTGAGGCTGGCCGTGAACCTGGATCCTCCGGTCTCAGCCTCCCAAGTACTGGGATTACAAGCGTGTGCCACCACTCCCAGCTAGATATACTTTTTAAGTTACTGGTGCTCTGCAGTAGAAACAGATTTTGCAACCCTCAAGAACTATGTTGAAATCCTAACTCCACATCACTTACTGACTCTGCAGTCCTGGTGAGACGGGTGACCTCCTCTGCCACAGTTTTTACTTGTGATCAGAATATGCCCACCACAGAGTGCTTATGCAAATTAAAGATTAATGTATGCAAAACACCTTAATACAGATCTAAGAAGGTATTCAGAAAGTAGAAACCAGTGTCATTAAGATGTGAAAATTATGCCAGTCCAGAAACCAAAATAAATGATTTTTTTTTCCCTTTTTGGTATTGGGGATGGAACTCAGAGGTATTCTGCCTCTGGGCTATATCCCAGCCCTATTTAATTTTTTGTTTGGAAACAGGGTCTCACTAGGTTAATGAGAGTCTCACTACTTGCTGAGGCTGTCCTTGAACCTGCAATCCTCCTGTCTCAGCCTCCCAAGTACTGGGATTGCAGGCATGCGTCACCACGCCCGGCTAATAACTGAGTATTTGAGTAGATTACAGTTATTTGAATAACTGTAGTATACTTTTGGAAAATGCCCAATCTCTGGACATATCTTCTTTCCTGGAAAACAGGGTCAAGTCTGGGCTTGTGAAAGCCAGAGTGTGAAACAACAGAGAACTCCTGGCCACAAAGGAATCAGCTGTGGGATTTTAGGGACTGTAACATTTTGATAATTGGGTCCTATTCTGCTGTAAGCATCCTTTCTATTCCCAAGTCACTCCTGCCCTTTGCAGGCACCGTCCATTACCTTACAGCCAGTCTCCCACTGGTTTTGTCTGGACTAACACAGACCCAATAGTTCTCAGATGGTGGAACTGTCTGTCTCAGGGAAGGCAGACAGGAAATATTACAAATTCCTTCCGGCCCCCTGGGGCCTCCACGGCGGCGGTGGAAGCGCCTGGGCGCATGCGCATACGCCAGCAAGCTAATGCTGAACGGCCTACCACTGCTCAGTTATCATCAGTGCAGTTCCATCCTCGCGCACAGGTTGTGATGGTTGCTGCATTGGATAACTCTGTGTCACTGTTTCAGGTGGATGGCAAAACAAATCCTAAAATCCAGAGCATCTTTTTGGACAAGTTTCCAATCTTTAAGGCTTGTTTTAGTGCTAATGGAGAGGAGGTATTAGCTACGAGTATTCACAGCAAGGTTCTTTATGTCTATGATATGCTAGCTGGAAAGTTAATTCCTGTGCATCAAGTGAGAAGTTTGAAAGAGAAAATAGTGAGGAAATTTGAAGTCTCCTTGGATGGAACCTTCTTGCTCATAAGTGGTGTAGCTGGATATTCTCATTAGCGATCACTGAAGACCAAAGAACTAATTGGTAGCATGAAGATTAATGGAAGGGTTTCAGCATCCACATTCTCTTCAGATAGTAAGAAAATATATGTCTCTTCCAATGATGGGGGAGTTTACATTTGGGATGTGAATTCTAGGAAGTGCCTTAACAGATTTATTGATGAAGGCAGTTTATGTGCATTAAGCATCGCCACATCAAGGAATGGACAGTATGTGGCTTGTGGTTCTAATTGTGGAGTGGTAACCATATGCAATCAAGATTCTATTCTCCAAGAAACAAACCCAAAGCCAGAAAAAGCTATGATGAACTTGGTTACTGGTGTTACTTCTCTGACTTTCAATCCTACTACAGAAATCTTGGCAATAGCTTCAGAAACAATGAAAGAAGCCGTCGAATTGGTTCACCTTCCTTACTGTACAGTGTTTTCTAACTTACCAGTTATTAAAAAGAATAATATTTGTCATGTTCATGCCATGGATTTTTCTCCCAGAAGTGGGCACTTTGCCTTGGGAAATGAGAAGGGCAAGGCCCTGATGTATAGGTTGCACCATTCCTCGGACTTTTAAAGAGATTGTTTGAAGTCCAGTTGAGCCACAACAGAAGCCTGTTCCATACACGTCCACAATGCGAGATAATACATGGATAATGATTTGTGGAGCCATCCATGCTTAATTTAATAGAATTGTTTTAATAAATATGTCAGTTTTTGTTTTAAAAAAAGAAAACATTACAAATCTAGGGCCATGCTGGTAATTCTGTTGCCTTGGCCAGTAAGTGACTAAGGAAATGCCATGAAAATCAGCCTGATCAGGGGAGAGATCCAAGATGGCTACAGAATAAGGGCACCTAAATGAGCCTGTCTCAAAATCACCTCGCGGGTCAGAACTGAACAACATCGCACATCCATAGAAGAACCAAAACCCAATATCCAGTAACCTGAGTATGACTACACAAACACAGAGTCTACCAACTAAAGAATCCCACAGAAAACTGCAATCCCATGTCGGCAAGATCGGAAAGGAACCCACAGCCGGGGCTAAAAGCCCTCCGTCTCCACCAGCAAATCAGGGCAAGGAACAGGAGCAGAATTCTGTGAGTTGTGGGGCGATCCCAGCAGCAGATCGTGAATACCTATCAAAGGCTGCCCTAGCATGGGCTCCTGCCAGAGCCCTGCACCTCCCCCAAAATGCGCTACAAGCTGGTGCAATGCCCAACACCTGCGCCTTGGACCCCGTGCCCTCTGGCGCCACCACCGTAGACCCACATGACCCTCCACATCCCGCCTCAGACCCCCATGCCTTCTGGTGCCACCCAAGACCTGCGCAACCATCTGCACCCCTTATCAGACCCCCGCACCCTCCGACTCCGACACCTGAGACCCACGTGAAACTTTGTGCCCCACCTCAGACCCCATGCGCCCTCTGGTGCCGCCACCAGAGACCCAGATCCTGCACTTCTCTCAGGCCTGCACGCAAGCATCTGCGCTGTGCCTCGGAGCCAGGGCACCCTCCGGCACCACCATCCGAGATCTGAAGCCTGCGCTCCTCCCTGGGGCCCGTGCGCGATACTCTAAGCCACACCTCTGAGTCTGTGAACCCTCAGGCACCACCACCTGAGATCCCGAGCCTGCGCCCCACCTGAGGCCGTGCATGATCCTCAGCACCACACATTGAAGCCCAGTCACCCTCCAGTGATGCCACCCAAGACCCGGAGCTTGTGTGCATCTCTTGGGGCCTGGGCAACCCCCAGCACCTGCACCTTGGAAACCAGGCACCTTCTAGCACCAACACCCGTGCCTCAGAGCCCACACACACCACTGCGCCTCGAAGTGCACCTCATGTGCCACCACCCAAGCTCCGGAGCCTGCGTGCCCACCACACACACACATACCATGTCCCGGTCAACCAGACAGGGAACCACAGCCTGCAGCATACTGATCCAATTGGGTCTACAGGGACCATCAAGAGGTCATATACACAGAAAGGAAGATGACGTGGAGGCAACAGAAACACAAAATTGAAAACACTGAAAATATGAGACTAAGGAACAGTGAGGAAACAAGAAAGACAATGCATCAACAAGTGAGATTACTGAAAATGACCTGCAGGAAATGCAAGATGGAGAATTCCAAATTTTGATCTTCAAAGTGATGAAAGGCCTCAAAGAAAGCATAGAGGAAATTAAGGAGGTAATTGAGGCTCTAAGAAAGATTCAGAAAGAAACACTGAATGAAATGAAGGAGTCAATAAACGAATTAAAGACTGCAATAGAAACAAACTCTAGTAGGCTCGACCACATGGGAAATGGTATCTCTCCTGGAAGACAGTTCATTCAAAACTGAAAACACAGTCAACAATATACAGAAGATATTACAAAAACACACCCTGTCCATCCAAGAAATATAGAACAATACAAGATGTCCTAACCTAAGGATAAAAGGCATTGAAGAAGGTTTAGAAGCACAGACCAAGGGTATAAGAAACCTCTTCAAAGAAATAATTTCAGAGAATTATCCGAACATAGAAAAAGATTTGGACATTCACATGCAGGAGACATATAGAACACCGTTAAGACAGGACCAAAGAATGACCTCCCCATGCCATGTAATAATTAGAATGTCTAATGTAGAGGCCAAAGAAAGAATCCTAAAAGCAGCAAGAACAAACGAACTGGTGTCATACAGGGACAAAACAATAAAAATCACCCCAGACTTCTCAACCCAAGTCAGGAATGCCAGGAGGGATTGGTATGAAGTACTCTGGACCCTGGAAGAAAACAACTCCCAACCAAGACTGGTATATCCAGCATGATGGAGAAATAAAAATGTTCTACGATAAGCAAACACTTAAAGAATTCATGAGTATCAAGCCAACACTGTTGAAAATCCTAAAATAAATCACAAAGAGGGAAAACCAGCAACCAGAACCACAGAAGAGGTGAACTCCACCAGGTAGGCAACTAAACATGATTTGCCACTACAGAAAATAGAACTCAAGATGATAGGAAACAAAAATCATATCTCAATAATAACATTGAATGTCAAAGGGCTCAACTCCCCAATTAAAAGGCATAGACTGGCAATGTGGATCAAAAAGCATAACCCAACTATATGCTGCCTACAAAAAACTCACCTTCTAGCCAAAGATACTCATATGCTAAAGGTAAAAGAATGGAAAAAGTTATACCATGCAAATGGAAATAAAAAACAAACAGGGGTAGCAACACTTATATCTGACAAAACAGACTTTAAGCTAAAACACATCAGAAGAGACAAAGCGGGACACTTCTTATTAGTAAAAGGAACAATCCAACAAGAAGATATAATGATAGTAAACATGTATGCCCCAAATGTGGGTGCACCCACATTCATAAAACAAAGTCTTCAGGATATTAGGTCCCAAATAGACCCAAACACAGTAATATTGGGAGACTTCAACACACCACTCACACCACTAGATCAATCCTCCAGACAAAAGATGAATAAATATTCTTCAGATCTAAAGAAAACTATAGACCAAATGTATCTAATAGACACATACAGATTATTTCAACCAGCAACACCTGAATACATATTTTCTCAGCTTCCCATGGAATTCTCCAAAATAGACCACATCCTGGGTCACAAATCAAGCACCAGCAAATTCAAAAGATGTGATATAATTCCCTGTATCTTCTCAGATCACAAGGGAATGAAACTGAAAATTAACAACAGGAAGACTAAAAGTAATCACATAAGTACATGGAGACTGAATTATACACTTCTGAATGAATACTGGATCAGAAAAGAAATAAGGGGAGAAATAAGAAAAATTCCTGCAATTAAACAAAAATAGAGACATGATGTACCAAAATCTATGGGACACTTTGAAGGTGGTGTTAAGAGGAAAATTTATAGCACTGAGTGCCTACATAAGAAAAACAGAAAACATCCAAATGAACAACCTAATGACACACCTCAAGGATCTTGAAAAACAGGATCAGTAGAAACCTAAAGCCAGTAGAAGGCAAGAGATAAATCAGAGCAGAAATTAATGAAATAGAGAATAAAAAATACAAAGAATCATCAAAATAAGAAGCTGGTTCTTTGAAAAGATTAACAAGATTGACAAACCACTAGCTAATCTAACCTAAAGAAGGAGAGAATCAACCCAAATTACCAAAATCAGAAATGAAAAAAGGAGACATCACCACAGATAGTGGAGAAATCCAGAGGATCATAAGAAACTACTTTGAACTTATATTCCAGTAAAATGGAAAACATGGAAGAAATAGAAATATTCCTAGACACATACAACCTACCTAAATTGAACCAAGAGGATAGAGAAAACCTGAATCAACCAATAGCAAGTACAGAGATAGAAACAACAATAAAAAAGTCTTCCATCAAAGGAAAGCCCAGGTCCAGATGGTTTTCCAGCCGAATTTTACAAAACCTTTACAGACTAACTAAAACCAATACTTTACAAAATATTTCGTGAAATTGAAAGAGATGGAATTCTTCCAAATTCCTTTTATGAGGCCAGCATCACTAATACCAAAGCCAAATAAAGATACCTCAGGAAAAGAAAATTACAGACCAATATCATTAATGAACGTAGACACAAAAATTCTAAATAAAATACTAGCCACATGCATTCAAAACCATATTGAGAAAATTGTACACCATGACCAAGTTGGTTTCATCCCAATAAAGCAAGGCTGGTTCAACATACACAAAACAATACCAATGGTTTTAGGATGGGTTCTTGTATCCAAATGAAACAGCAGTATTTTATCATTTGGTGTTTCTTTTTCCCTGCTGTCCTGGGATTCTCTTCCCAATATTGGAGCATATGCCCCAGGGGTCTATCTGAAGGAATTTTATCTAATTCTTCTTCCTCTCTGTGTGCCCTTCCACAGGGTGAAGAGGTTCTATTTCCCATCTTGGCTTCCCTAATTGTGGAACCGCAACTAGATACTTGGCTAAGACCTAGTCTCCCCCTGTTGGAGGTTTCTAGTATTTCTCCCAGTCTTTGTCTGTCTCCCTTGTGGGAAATAAATCCCTGATAGGCATTTCTCGGCAGGCCAGTTAAAGCCCCTAGTTGGCTCCCCCGAAGAGGAGGCCTTATGCCATATGAAATGCCAAGGATATAACAGAACAGCAGATTCAGACTCCACATCTGTTACCTCTCATTCAAGTACACACAGCCATTACTTCCCACCCCGGCCTTCCTGGTTGTGTAACCACACTACATGCTCATTCAAGCACATACACACATAACCCCTGGAGTGTCCTGACCACCCAAGTATTACTTGCTTCTCCCCAAAGTGTTTGTACCTGAGTCCACATGGATATTTTTGGTCGCCATGGTATCTTTTAAGGCCTTCTCCCTGTGTTGCCTCACAATTTTCACCTGAAGGTTTATCACCTGCTGCAGAGATTGTGAGTCCCCCTCTCCCAAGGCTAACACAACATGGCAGTAGGACGCGTCTCCCTTAAGAAGATGGGATCCTCACCAACTTGCAGGGGTGCTGTGCCCCACATTGGATGCCAATTGTTAGAAATAACTTTTAATGGTGTCTAATGAAAAGGCACATGTTCGAAAATTGTTTGGCAAGGCGATTTTACTTTTTTTGCAAAAAAGGGTGCTCCCAGGTGTGTGAGAGAGCACACCTCACAAAGAACCCAGTGGGTCTTATATCCCTAACGCAAGGCTCCTCCTTCCCTGAACTCCTATTGGTGGAAGTTACAGCTTCAGATTCTTCCCGGTCAGCTACAGGGGAAGATGGGGAGGGTCGACACCTGCAATCTCTTAAGATATGTTAATTTGGGGAAGGAATGTAAGTCCCTACCAGGTTACAAAATGGTGGTTTAAGTGAAACTACCTCTTTTGACAGAAAAGATACAATTATATTCTCACATTATAAAGGAGAGATACAAGTGTTAATGACAGGAAATGGAGTACATAGTATTGAAGCTGGCACAAAGATCATTCAGCTCCTTATCCTGCCCTATTGGGTTCCACATAGAGCTAAACAGGAGAGAGGAGAAGGTGGGTTCAGCTCTACTGGTCAAAACTTTGCATTCTGGACACAAAAAATAACACAAGATTGTCCCACACACACACACAAAATTATTTAAAAATACCCTTTTTGGGTTTAGTGGACAAGGAGGCTTATGTTACTATAATAAGTAAAGAACAATGGCCCCACACCTGCCTCTACAGATGTCAACATCCCAATTATCATGTATTGGGGAACATAATCAGCTATGACAAAGTACTGATATACTGCCCTATTGGGTTCCACATAGAGCTAAACAGGAGAGAGGAGAAGGTGGGACCTGAACCCCAGACAGCTGCCTTACAGCCCTATGTGGTACCTATAAGCATGAATTTGTGGGGAAGAGATCTACTCTCCTAGTGGGGAATATCTCTTATGACACATTTTTTCCTAGGGGACTCTGCTATTTCCCTGCTACCCTTAAAGGGGAAAACTGTTACCTCAATATGGGTAGAGCAGTGGCCCCTAAAGGGGGGCAAACTAAAACAAGTCAATTTACTTATTCAGGACAAGTTACAAACTGGTCACATTGATCCCTCAGTGAGCCCTTGGAATTCTCCTATATTTGTTATACCTAAACAATAAGAAAAAACTGGAGATTGCTTCATGATCTTAGAGCTATTAATGCAGTGTTAGAGCCTATGGGGCACCTTCAGGCAGGCCTTCCTGCCCCATCTATGATTCCTAATGAGTGGACTCTTATTGTCATAGATCTTACGGTTTGTTTTTACACTGTACCTCTGTTAGCTTGGGGACAGGGTTACAGATGTGTTTTGTTACAGGAACAACATTGTTGGCTGCTGATATGGTGCATTAAACCCTACCATGGACAACGACCTGATTCCAAGAGTACAACAAATGGAATTGGAGGAGCCCAGCCCCCAAGGAGCCATCCATATTTATACTCCCAACAGCAGCGATGCTGCGGAGACCAGCTCTGCAGCCAGAGCTGGACCAAATACAGAGAGCCTGAGGTGTCACCTGGGAAATGATTCAGAAGCTGACTCATAAAGGTGAGATGGTGATGGCTATGACTGGCCAAGCTCACAGTCCTGAGTCATTATTCTTAGTGATGCTAGCATTTATCACCTGCTCAGTAGACCCTGGGGTAAATGCTGAGGTACATTGGGCATGGAACCAAAAGTACATTTGTAATGGAACCCCCATTATGGGGACCTATTACATGGTATGACCCCCCATCCCCTATATTTAACAATGGAACCACTTGGGTTGGAGGGGTAGAAATGCCAGAAGAAATTTCAACTGATGACCAATATTTATCCCAAAATTTGTCTCAGGAAAATTTGTCTTTTGGGGCCATTGCAATTCCACTGTGTATGGGCCATAGTTCTTATTGTTTACAACCTAAAAGTCAGGTGTGGATACATCTTAATACTGATAAAAACAAGGCTACCTTTCTTTCAATGGGCAGTTACCTACATGATAACCAAAGTACAAATTTGCGTAGACCACACAGGCCACTGTGTGCAGTACACCCTGATATACATCCTGAAATTGCAGAAGTTAATTGGAAAAGCTGTAGTGGATCTCTAGAAAAAATAACTCACATTCATAATTTTACTATCACGGACTGGGGGCCTCATTCCTGGCTCCATGATAGACATAATCGTACACTGGCAGTCCATTCTAGTTATTCCTCAGATCTAAGTGTGTATAGTAATGATTCCATTATATGTTGTGATGGAGGTCTTTCCCTATCCCGGCCTCAACTAGGAAGGGGGCCAAAGCAATCCACTATTTGGAGACTTGACTCTGTATGGCATAATATGAAAATCTGGACTGCCAGCATTCAATATTCTTCAAATACAAATGAATTACCATTTCATGGCCCAAATCTAACTCATTCTATACAAGTTTGCACCTCATATCCTTATGTTTTTATTTAGGGAGACCTTAACATTACTCAAGAAAACTTCCTTTTTCATATTATTTGTAAGAGCTGTACATACATGGCTTGCTTAAACACCCATACTAACTTTGCAAGCTCAATATTAATTATGCACTGTAAGTCTTATGCTTACATACCTGTAAATATGACAGCTAAATGGGAAGACTCAAAGGCCTTATCTCTTCTTATGGGGGGTCTTTAATATCAGGACCAAATGTTTTGTGCCACCCTCATAGCTTTTATTGTGGTTTCCATCATTATTTTATCAACAGCAGCTGCTACCACAGCAGCTAATGTTCAGTCCACTCAAACTGCAACCTATGTAAATAATGCCATGAAAAATGTTACCATGGCACTTAATACTCAACATATTATTGATCAAAAAATGTACTCCAGAATACAACTTTTGGAAATGGCCACTACTTGGTTAGGTGACCAGATTGAAGCTATAAAAATAAGACAGGCTCTTATCTGTGATTGGAGGTGTTCACTCATTTGTGTGACTCCTCATCCATGGAACCGTATACTACATGCTTGGGAAAATATCAAAAAGACATCATTAAGGGCAAATCATGACAATATTACCTTAGACATAGCCCATCTTCAGGGTCAAATTTTAGAAACAATATCAGCAATCCAGCAGTGTGATAAGGACACTGACTGGTTTGAGCATTTATCAAAAAGCTTACCATGGGCCTGGCGTGGTGGCGCATGCTTGTAATCCCAGTACTTTGGGAGGCGGAGACTGGAGGATCCAGGTTCGCAGTCAGCCTCAGCTCTCTCTCTCTCTCTCTCTCTCTCTCTCTCTCTCTCTACCTAGTGAGGCCCTCCACAACTTCATGAGACCC